>JASDQU011314438.1:0-16003 GCA_032191745.1 Picea mariana
TCTCTATCCAAAAGGGGATCATAATCAACAAGTTGTAGGAAAGTTACCATAACATTCACTTGGAAAATCAAATTTTAGTCAAACTTGTGTCATTGCAGAGAAAACATATTAGAGTACTACAAGCCAAAATTTCATACTCAAAAGGGTCAAAATTTCAGAGATACACTAGGAGAAAGATCATCCAACAAGATAGCCTAAAAAATTAGGGTTTTAAAGGTACATCACTTACAATTGACACAACATTTTATTGGAAGATATATTTTTGGTGATTCGAAATTTGTGATAAATGGAAAATAGAGGAGTAGTATTATTGTTATACCACATGGCTAGGGGTGAACTATAAAAATTACATCACAAATTAAACCTCCAAAAATATCATCCATAACTCATGAAGAAAATGAGGAGATACATACAAGCTATCCAAATTGGAGGACCAACTTAATGACTTGAGTGTTAGGTCAATAACACGTAATTAGGTGGAAAACACACAAACAAAAATACAATATATGGAAAAGAAGAAAAAACATATGGAAAATAAGATGGATATAAATAGGGATCAAATGGAAACAAAGATGGATGAAAATAGGAATCAAATGGAAAAAAAGATGGATGAAAATCAGGATCAAATGGAAAAAAATATGGATCAAATGGAAAAGAAGATGGATAAAAATATGAAAGAATTACAAAATTCCATGTCAACTATCATACAAACCCTAGATGGGGGGCCTTCTAAAAGTGACATTGTAACCCAAGAGACTCATGAAAATAAAGGTAGTATCCATACTAAACAACCTTCTAGTAATAATAATTTTTAAGGTGGATTTAACTCGAATAGTGGATTTCATCATGGATGGGTTCCTAAGGGTGTCAACTTTCCCAAGATTGAATTAAATAATTTTGATGGAACATGAGTCTTTACATGGGTGAACCAAATAAATCAATATTTTGAATTGCATAATATTATGGAAGATAAGAAAAGTGTTTCCTCAGTGACTTGTACTTTGAGATAAAACCCCATCAATGGTATCAATGGGTGCTCAAAAGGAAGCCCCATTCTTATAATTATACTTGGATTTTATTTACAACATACTTATAAGAACAATATGGAAAATTTTGAGAACAATACTACTTTAGTCAATTGACAAAGTCAAGCACTTAGGTGATATTGAAGATTATAATTTAGAATTTCGGGTGTTGGACACAAGGGTAGATAACATAAGCGATGAAGATATGTTGGAATCTTACAAGGGTGGATTGCATGAATACTTTAAACATGCGATTTTCTTAAAACATATTGAAAATATTATGGATACTATGCAATCTTCTCGTCATATCCAAGCCAAGAATAGATCTACACACAAGTCTACCAAAGGAACATATGCATGAAGTAAAGATATATACGGGGCTCATATGAAAAACCTAACTCAACCTACTTGAATATCATTGAAGGAAATGGAAGAAAGAAGAGTGAAAGGACTATGCTTTGGTTGTAATAAAAGATGGTCAAAATGGCATAAATGTCAAGAAACAAATTTGTTCATCTTGGAGAATAATTATGAAGAGGAAATGGAGGCATCTATACAAAGGGATGAGGAAGAACCTATGAACTTAGAATAGTAGGAAAAATATGTAGAAATTTTGAACAACAGTAAGAGATGTGAAATATATGTTCATGCATTCACAGGTTTGTCAACACCTCAAAACCTTATCATTGCAGGATACATTAAGAAGAAAAAGTTCATAGTGATTATTGACTTAAGGATTTCCCATAACTTCATTGATAAAATATTATTAGAGAGCCTCAATTGTTTTGTGTATCCATTGACAAATTTCAGGTTTTGGTTGCTAATGGAGGTAGTATTGATTCTAGAGGAAAATGCCACAACAAGAAACTTAGTATGTGAGAATATTACTTAGAAATCCTGATGTATTCCATTCCCGTTGGAGGTGTAGATTTTGTTCTAGGGATTCAATGGTTGAGAACATTATGTATAGTTTCTACAAATTATAAGGAATTATTCATGAGATTTGAATTGGAAGGAATTCAATATGAACTCAAAGGGTTAAAATATGCACCTTCTTAGGTCACCATCTCTCACAGAATAGAAAAGCTCCTAAAAGGGGTAATAGGGGAGTTGGGTTATACTTTTTTACATGGAAGTAAAGCAGGAAAATGAAAATATTCCAAAGGAATTAAAATGCACCTTGGAAAAGAACCATAGGGTTTTCCATGAAATTCCTAAAATGATACATCTATCTAGGTATCATGAACATCAAATTGAACTAATACCTACAAGTACTCCTAATTCAATTCCTTATAGATATCCTTACCAACAAAAAGGGGAGATCGAGAAAATTCTACAAGACATGTTGGATTCAAGTATTATTCAACCAAGCAGGGGTTCATTTTTAGCTCTAGTAGCGATGGTGAGAAAAAAAGATAATTCTTGGAGGATGTGTCCTGATTATAGAGACCTAAACAAAATCACCATAAAGGATAAATTACCCATTCCAAATATTGATGATCTATTAGATGAGCTTCATGTAGTGGCTTGTTTTACAAATCTATATCTTAAATAGGGATATCACTAGATCAAATTAAGAAAATAAGACATTCCCAAAAGAACTTTTAGAATTCATGATGGGCACTATGAGTTCTTGGTCATGCCTTTTGGGTTGAATAATGCTCCTTCTTCTTTTCAAATCCTTATGAACAAAAAATTTCAAACCCGACTTACAAATTTTTTGTTGATTTTATTTGATGATATTCTTATCTATAGAAAATCATGGGAAGACCGCATTAAACATGTGGATAAAGTCCCACAAATTCTTGATAACGATCAGTTGTATGAGAAAAGGTCCAAATGATCTTTTGGGAAACAAGAAGTAGAGTATTTGGGTCATATTGTTTCAAGGGAAGGGGTTAAGGTGGACCCTAAAAAGATCTAATCTATTACAAAATGGACTATTCGTAAGAACCTCAAGAGTCTTAGAGGATTTTTAGGTCTTACAGGATGTTATTAGAAATTTGTTAAGAATTATGCATGTATTGCAGACCCACTCACATATCTCTTGAAAAAAAATCATTTGTATGGAATGAAGAGGATACCTCGACATTCTCACTCTTAAAATATCCAAAGAAGGAAACTCATAGGCTTCAAGGGTTTCCTAAAGTAATAGTAAGTTACAAATATCTAAATTCATAGGAAAGTTTTTGAAAGAGTTATGGAAGATGAGTGGAAAAACACTAGCTACGAGCTCAACATATCATCCACAAATAGATGGTCAAACATAAATAGTTAACAAATGTTTAGAGGGTTATCTTCATTTCTATTCTCTAGACAAGCAATCTCGATGGGTGAAGTAGCTTCCCCTAATAGAATGGTGGTATAATACTAACTATCACACATCTACTAATATGTCCCCATTTGAATACATTTATGGATATCTATCTCTTAGTATCTCATACATTTTGCGGGACCGGTGCAAAGTAGAGGTAATATAGTCATATATGGAAAAGACTAAAGAAAATTTGACAATTCTTAAGGAAAACCTTCAAATGGCATAAAACAAGATGAAAAATCAAGAAGATCAACATCAAAGTGAAAAAAAATCGAGGGTAATTGGGTATTTTTTAGACTACAACCTTATAATCAATCTACTCTCAAATATAAGAAGAATCAGAAATTAGCTCCAAAATTTTATGGACCCTACAAGATTATTCGCAAGATTGGACAAGTGGCGTATGATTTATATTTTCCTTCTTCTTGCATTCATAAGGTTTTTCGTGTATCTTGCCTAAAAATGTCTTGGGACAAACTATGCTAGTGCAGACAAAACTTCTAGAATTAGATGAAGAAGGGAAGTTGTTTTTTAACCGAAAAAAATGAAGTTGATTCTTGAACTAGAAAAAGTGATAGATAGGTGTTCTATATATTTGTGGAATATAACCATTATGGAGCACCTAATCAAGTGGAAGAACATGTCTCTAGATGAAGCTAATGGGAATGAGTGGTTCATGAAGAAACATCCCCAATTACAATATTTGAGGGAAAAGTGTTTTTTAAAAGATATGGGCTATGTTAAAGCCATAACACTTATATACTAATAGTTTATTAGTTATGGTTAGGTCATCTTAGGGTAAGTTACATCATTCTCACTTTATCTCTTATGTATAATAAAGGATATTCATTTGTATAAGAATATCATTTTGTCTTGTTGTTATATCCCTAAAATTCCCTACCTATGCATACATGGCATTGGCCTTCCTACTTGCATAATTTTCCAAATCATTGTTGAGGAACTCTCTTTAAAAAACCATTTTTTGGAGCATGTACATGCCCTGCTACACTACTGACCACGTAAATACACTTTCTACATGCTAATCATCCCATGTGCATATGTTAGTTGCACACTAAACAACCTGCATATACCTCCAAAAGTTGCAAAAATTAAAAAGTTGCAAGGAATTCAGTGGAATTAGCCGGCTATTGGAGGTTTCCCAACCATTTCACCTGCTATAGCCTGTCCCCAAACCAAATAACTATCCTTTTGTCATATAAAAGGATTTCTTGGGGTCTCATTCCACAATCAAGCATTATAACGGTGAAACTCTGCCCAAATTCCCTTTCCCTCCTTGCCCAAGTATTTTCAACCTTTTCTGAGTTCTTGCCTCAGCATTCCCTCTCTATCCATTTTCTCCCATACAATCCCTTCCCTTACATTGGAGTGATCAACATAGTGTGAGACAAGGCACTTGGAAGGTGCACTTGGAGCAATGTTAAGAGGAGCCCGGACCAGGTTCGCGGAGCATCGACCTGCAAAGGTTGTAATTTCCGTTCTTTGAATATTGAATAAAATAATTTGTTTCCCTATCCCAAATGTTATCTTTATGTATTTTATTTATTTTATGCATAATGAGTTATATGTAACCCTAATTGATGAATATAGATAGAATATTGGTATCATTGTTTTCCTAATAGTTGATGCATGTTAGCTTTGGGAGGAGACCATCGTCTGAGGAATCAAGATCAAACATTTGGATCAAAGGTACTATTCCTGACTTACTCTTCTATCATTTTCAATTCATTTGTGTGAAATGTTTGGGGTAGTGTAGGAATTAGATTGAATTTTAGGGAGTCGTTTCTCTATCTATACTTAGAACCTTCGTATAGTTATAGGGGGATTTTGCTACTATTAGAATTGACGACTTCACTGGGGAGTCTCTCTAGGGTTTTTAGAGGGATATTTTTGGGTTTTCAATAGGATTATTAATTTCCTTTTCAGTTTCATTCAAGTTCTCTAAGTCTTTTAAGGGTTTCGGTTCACCTACAAGGTGCATACCAGCTTTCCCTTCCCTGTTAGTCTACCTAGTATTTTTCTTTTTTGAAAAGTATCATAAGTGTACGCATTATTCTTTCTCTCAGCCCACATACATAAGCGCCCTACACAGTAGACAACCTACGTACATACGCAGGCTGCTAGTGCATCAACCCACGTCTCTATGTCTTGAAAGTGTTTTTTAACAAAGAGAGGTATATCTCTTTCCTGATAGAATTTTAGGATTCTCAGGGATTTCGTGAACCTTCCAGAGTCTCTATTTTTGGCCTTAGCTTGGGTTAAAGATTCATTGTTAACTTGTGTCTTAGTTTTCTTTTGTTTTCCCCAGAGGTTTAGAGTAAAATTTCAAGTTTTAGATCCTCCTTTGGTTTCTTGTTTGAATCCCTATGTTTACGCAGTTGGCTTAGGGTCTTTGTCAATCTTGGGTTATGTTTTCTCATTTTCATGTTTCTTTCTTTGAAAAACAAAAAAAAAATTACTTTGGTTTTTCTTGTTAAAGCAATTCAAAAAATAAAAAATAAATCCCCTTGTCTCTCTGTGTTTCCTAGCTTTTTTGGCTTATTTTTAGCTTGATTTTTAAGAAAAATGAGTTGCGTCATGTATTCATCTGTTTCTTTTAGCATCTTTTATTAGTTCTTCTTTGATTGGAAGAAAATATTTAAAAAAACCTAGCTTGTTAGGTCTCTTTCTTTCTTTGTATTTGCTTTGCATTGTTATTTGAAAAAGAAAAAGAAATTAACATAGCGTTGTGTTTTCTTCTCATCTTGAAAGCATTTCAAAAGAAAAATAAGAAATAAAATCATTCTTTTCCAGTGTTCTTATAAGTTTCATTATTTTCAAGAGTCTAAAACACCATTAGTTGCACGATCACATCATTTGCATAAATCAAGCCTTAAAATTAACGCTTAACTTAAAATATATTATACTTTTTGTTCGTACAGTTCACCGACTAGTCTAGGCTTTTAGGGCTTTGAAATAGGCGTGAAGAGGAAACTCTTCAAGGCCATTTAAAACAAACATTGGAGTATGATATAGGGAGTGTCTAAAGTCTAGTGTCGTAAGAGTTAGTCGGGACCCCCTTCTAACATAGGGGCTAAACACGAGGTCGTGTGAGGAAAGTTAGAGGAGATAACCCCTCCAAAGCTAGACCAAACGTAGTGGGGATTGTATATTGAGGGTCTTTCTTGGGAACAATATTGATCGCATTTGCCTATGGATCCTTGTGGACCTAGAATCCATTTGATATCCTTAGTTTTATTTCAGAACAATTTATTTAGACACCCTTGAAGGGATTCATATTTGTTATCTTGCTCATTACGATTAGCCTGACTGTCGACTGTACCCATCTGGTGATTGAGTGCGAACTGGAAACCTAGTTGCCATTTTTTATGGAATTACATGAGTGACAGCGGGGGTATACCGTGGTACCTAGGGAAGACGTCAAATCACTCTTTGCAGAGTATACCCGGAGGGCACTTCCATGTTCAAGTTTCACTTACACCGATTAGTTTCTCTAGTGTCGATTGGCGTAACTGTCCTTCCCACTAGTTAGTCGATTGTTTGATGTATCGTTAGGGAACTTTTAGTGTGTGCTCTATGCTCCCTAGTTTTCCATAGTCATTTAGTCATTCATTTCTCTGGGTCTCTGACCTAAGGTGGTAGACATCCCACTCCACCGATCGTGAGGAATTTTCAGTCTTCCGCTTAGAAACTGGAGCTGCCTATTTATAGGCCTTATTTTCTGCACCACTGGTTTGCTAGAGTCAATGTGTGAGACTTTTATGGGCCTGAACGATTCCGCAAGGGGAGAACTTGTGCATAATATTTTCATGGAAATTTTTCCTGACAATACCAACCAAGGAACACCTTCGCAAGGGGATTCTCGTGCTTTCCCTTTCTTCAGAAAAGTTGGTGTCCCTTTGATGGCCACTTTGTACATTCCTGGTTTGAATGTGGGACTACCAATTTGGTTGTGTACCATTCCAAATGTCGCGAATTCTCTTGACTCTTCTCATTTAAGAACCTTATGTAATGGGCATCATTTTGATGTTCTTTTGTCAACAAAGTCTTCTCCTCCTCCTTCTACCTTCTTTGGTGAAAGTATAGTTACTAGTAACTGGAAGTCTAAACGAAATAGAAAGAGGAGGAAGAAATCGCCAACCTATGCTAGTCATGTTGGAGATAGGTCATCAACATCTACAAGTCATGTTGAATACCAATACCCACCCTCTGCAAGTCATGCTGGGGGTATGCACCCAGCCTCTGTTAGTCATAATGGGGGAAAAATTCCAGTCACTGCTAGTCATACTAGTAATAGGTTTGTAGCCTCTGCAAGTCATGTTATCTACCGATCCCCAACCTATGATAGCATGTTGGAGATGTGCAACCAACCATTGCAGTCATGATAGGGGAATTGATTCTATTTGGAATCCTAGATGGATAGGACATAAGCCTAAGTTCCCTTGTAAGCTTTGCAAGAGAGATAACCTTACTCATTTGTGCCCTGGCATTCTAGAGGCACAAATATTGTGGTCCCTGTCTACAAGCTCTTCTGATTCTGAGTCTTATGAGGTTTCCTCATAGTCTATTCAGGCAGTGGTTAAGAAAGTGGTTGTGTCGATGCAATATTCAATCGATCCCACTCCTTTTTTGGGGGGTGATGCACCTTCAGACCATGTTGTCTTGCAGCCTATTCATCTAGTGGTTGAGGAAGTGGTCATGCCGATCTAATCTTTGGTTGATCCCACTCTTGTCTTAGAGGGTGTCGAGTCTACCAAAGTGGTCACACCGATGCAATATTCAGTTGATCCCACTCTTTTGATGGGGAATGATGTGTCTACCGACTATGTTTTTATCATTTCCAGTTTAGTAATTTCAGAACAAGGGGGAATTCCACTCACTTCGAGCACACCCCCTCCAAGCCATAGGATGGTTTCCTTTGATTGGAATGAAATTGTTAAGCCTCATCTTCCTTCTTCTGCACCCTTTCAAATAAGGGTTGAAGTTAATTCAAAAACAATTTACCAATGTATTGTAGATGAAGGAGTCTCCACAAGTATTTTATCTTCCTTGACTCGGCAAGCTTTGGGCTCTCTCGAGCTTGTGACTGCTTCACATGAGCTGTTGGATTTTGACAAATGTCCTAGTGAATATTTTGGGGTTCTTCCTCAATTACTTATCTCGTTAGGTGGGAAGATTGTCCTTGTTGATGTTATAGTGGTGCAAGGCCTGTTAGATTTCAATATGCTTCTCAGGAGTGATTATGTATATGCTATGCACATTGTGGTGTCTATGCTCTTCCAGGTGATGAATTTCCCTCACAATGGAAGCATTGTCACTATCGAACAACTGGAATATGATAATCACCATCCTAATTTGACATTAGTTTAGGCTTCCCCTTTATATGTTCCTGGTGTTCGTGTAGACTCTACCCCGCCATAAGTTAATTATGTGGCATCTTATCCTCAATGTTCAATTTATCTTGAGTAGGAACCTGTGCAATAATGTTTTCCTTCTCGAGACATGGTCTCAGAAATTGATGAGTCTTTTTATCCAATGGGGGCATGGGAGTCCTTGCTTCCCCCTCTTGGTCCAAGTGATATTCAGTCTCCTTTTGAGTCTGATCTAGCTGTTTTTAGATCCTCAAGCCCTCATGCTTGTGATTCTTCATTTATAGACTCTGTCATTCCTAGCCAAAACCTCCATCGTCATATGGAATATGGTTAGTTTGCTTCACCTTTTGGGACTGTCGACCCTCCTCATTCGTGTGATTTCTTAGATTTTGAATTTCCTTCATATGAGGCTATCCTTGAATCCATGATGACAATTTCTAGACTATGGAAAGACTTACACTGTGGTTTTTGTTTTCTTCCCTTTTGGGAGACTTTCTAGGTTGACTATCGAACAAACTCTTGGTCAGAGCCTAGTAGCAGGCTCTACCTAAACTACTACCTTGCATGAACCATACGACTATACGATACCTTGTACATATTGTATAGTCCAGGTTTATTGTTTTCAAGTTTTGTATTTAGTAGCACCTCTTTTTTTCTGAAGTTGTTATCTATATTGGATTTATTAACTTCTGGATGAGTGTTATTGGCCTTATATGCAAGATCTTGGAGACATTTTTTCTTTGAAAATTGTTCATCGTATCGATCCATTCTGACAGGTATTGACCTCAAAGCTAGCATATAGGTTATATTTTTCCCTACTTGCATTATCTGTTTCCTGGTTCATTTGGACTTAGGATCGATCCAACCAAAGTGAAACACATAACCTTATTTGTTTCTTTAGAAGTGTCATAATTAGGTGGTAAATCCTACCTCTACATGGATTCCCTAGGTAGATCCTTTGCTACATTTTGGCGTCCATGCTATCAGTTTTGACTATACGCTTGGGAGTCTGTTTTAGTCCGGTCATGATCACATATTGAAGCCTCATTTTTTTTCTAATCATCATTCATGGTGTTACCCACAGGGACTCCCTAATGAGCATGCTTTGTTTTCATTCAAGCTCACTTTCAAATTCGAAAGTAACATTCAACGAGATTTTATTTATTTCGATCTCATCTAGATTACTTGAGAAAAGTAGCCCCCTAGAGTCTTCTTTAAGCCCTTTTCAAACTCTCTAAAATTGAAAATATTTATGAGTGATATTGTTTCCCTTCACACTCGCCAAACTCACATTTGAAGGCACATCTGCCCGATGGTAGTTTACCCCTTTTCGGTCTGGATGGCTAATTTTACGAATAAAGGTATGCTCTAGGAACTTTGGTTCACTAGAAGAGTATTCTCAAGTGTAAATTTAACCCTTTTCCAGGCCTGAGGGACTAAATCTTTGAAAAAGGAACATTCTCCTTGGTTTTGGTTTATCACATTTTTCGGGCCTTGGAGATTACTTATGAAAAATGAACCCCCATGGAGTCCATAGTTAAGCTCTTTTCAGACTCCCTAAAATTGAAAATATCGTCGAGTGACCTTATTCCTTCACACTCGTTAAATTGGTCCAGAAGAACATCTACTTGGCACAAGTTTATCCCTTTTTCTAGCTAGTAGATTATAGCGGAAAAAGGTATTCCTTAGGAGATTCGTCTTGCCGAGAGAGTTCTCCTCAGTTAATTTTATACTGTTTCGAGCTAAGGAAACTAAACTCAAAAAAAGGTTGTGAGTCCATAGTTAATCTCTTTTCAGACTCCTTAAAATTGAAAAGATAGCCGAGTGATCTTGTCTTTGTCACACTCGTTAAAAAGGTTTTGAAAATATTCCCTTTCGGTGCAAGTTTACCCCTTTTTCAAGCCGATTGGGCTAATTGAGAAAAATTTACTCCCTAGAGTCTTCTTTTTGTGTTTTTTCAGACTCTCTAAAACGTGAAAAAAACACCGAGCTTACCTTCTCTAGGCTCATAAAATTTAAATGGAAGGAGTCTTGTTGTGTCATGCTTAATTTCATTTTGGGTCTCATCTTTGCGTCTTTGGCCTAATGTTGGCTCCATGTTGCTCTCAACTAAACCTTTGAAGCATTCCTTATACACAATCCTTGCAACATTTTTTTCCTTTGCGATCCGACACCTTGACCCATGGAGGAATTTTCCCCGAGTGTCCTTATCCTGCACATGTCACCTTTCCTTGAGAATCAATATGTTCCCTGCTCTTGGAACTAGTTTGCTTCCTTGCTACACTCGTTCCTCCTTTGTAATGTAGCTTTCTTTTATTCCTTTTTAATCTCGTTAAAAAATTTTAAAAGACAAAAAAATCAAATATTCCAAAAAGAGGGGACGAGAAATATACATTCTTTTTTCTGAAGAAAAGATAGTCTCTCTTGGACAAAGCACATCCTTCCATGTGTTAGTCAAGCATTGGGATCTAGTATTACCTTAGGAAGTTGTTCTCACTACATAGATCTATTTCCTCCTCTATTTGGTTACTCTTCCAAACATATGGAGAGTTTTTTATGCTTCCTGCATCTTAGACTTATGTCAATGTTATGCTGCATGAATCTAATAATATTTCATGCTTTTGTCCAAGGGAAGTTTTATCCAACCCGAGTCATCCTTTTTGCATTTTGTCTCTTGAATTTCATGAGCCGACCATCCCGTGAACCCAGTCAAGTCCAAATTCCAAATTGACAAAGTTCTCTACCTGATCATCGAGATCCTCCAGTCTTTTCCCAATGGCTTATCGAAGACCTCAGGGTATTGATTCTTACACTCCCATTGTAGTCCTACCTGAGTTTTTAAGATCTTGAAGTTGTTTCTCGAGCTATGAAGTCTTCATCTCCTATCGCAGGCGTCACCAGCTTCTTGAAGATGCATATTGTACTTATATATCTTTGATTGATTTTGATATTTAGATCCATTGTGTATTGTTCACAGCTACACTTTATACATTTATATGACATGGATCTGCAATGTACTTGATTGGCAGTCATGACTTAGTTCATCTCGAGCATGGGTATGCCCACCTCAGAAAGACAATTGTTGTTTTCTAGATGGCACCTCTCGAACTCTGGTCCCTGGCTCACTCGACTTTGTGCTGGTAAAGATATTCTCATGTATTTCAGCCATCAATTTATCTTCTAAAATCATACATTAAGGGGCATCTATTATAGCCCTAAAATTCCCTCCCTATGCATACATGGCATTGGCCTTCCTACTTGCATAATTTGCCAAATCATTGCTGAGGAACTCTCTTTAAAAAACCATTTTTTGGAGCATGTGCACGCCCTGTTGCACTACTTCCCATGTACATAAGCTTGTTTCATGCTAAATGGCCTGCGTACATATGCTAGCTGCACACTAAACATCCTGCGTATACCTCCAAAAGTTGCAAAAATTAAAAATTTGCAAGGAATTCGGTGGAATTAGCGGGCTATTGGAGATTTCCCAACCATTTCACCTGCTATAGCCCGTCCCCAAACCGAATAACTATGCTTTTGTCATATAGAAGGAGGTATTTGGGTCTCATTCCACAATCAAGCATTAGAACGGTGAAACTCGGCCCAAATTCCCTTTTTCTCCTTGCCCAAGTATTTGCAACTTTTGTTGAGTTCTTGCCTCAACATTCCCTCTCTAGCCCTTTTCTCCCATACAATCCCTTCCCTTCCATTGGAGTGATCAACAGGTTGTGAGAGAAGGCATTTGGAAGGTGCACTTGGAGAAAAGTTAAGAGGATCCCAAACTAGGTTCACGGACCGTTGACCTGCAAAAGTTGTAATTTCCAATCTTTGAATATTGAATAAAAGAATATGTTTTCTTGTCCCAAATGATATCTTTATGTCTTTTAATTGGTATATGCATAATGAGTTATATATAACCCTAATTGATGTATATAGATAGAATATTGGTAGCTTTGTTTTCCTAAGAGTTGATGTAGGTCAGCTTTGTGAGGAGACCAATGTCCGAGGAAGCAAGGAAGCTCAAGGAGGTCAACATCAAACGTTTGGATCAAAGGTATTGTTCCTAACTTACTCTTCTATCATTTTCGATTCATTTGTGTGGAATGTTTGGGGTAGTGTAGGAATTAGTTGACTTTTAGGGAGTCATTTCTTTGTCTATACTTAGAACCCTGGTATAGTTATAGGGGGATTTCCCCGCTAGCACTTGTACATGTCATATATTGTAAAAGGAGGTTTCCCCTTCGAAGTGGATTATTAATTGGCTATTTTTTGGAGTTTGGTCCATAATAGGAAAACACATATTTCATGTTTTTTTACTTTAAAAATAGGTGCACAGTCATAATAATATAATTGACTAGTCCATCATTCCATCATTCATGTGGATTTATATGGAGAGTTTGAAAATAAGGTTGCATGAATCCTTCACAGGACAAGGAATATGACCATGACATAAAATTAGTTGTATTGGTTAAGGTCTATTGAAAAACACTACTAATTTGATTAGGTAACCTAAGAAATGAAGAATAAAATGAAGAAAAGTTATTTTTCCCTTTTTTTCAAGTCTTTTAGCTACATCGAGGCATCGAGGCTAGTGATTTCCCTTTGGGAAAAAAATCCACTACTCCATTATGAAAACCCTAATTTGTGCATTAACCATGATGCAAATATTGTGTAAATATTTTATCAAGCCAAATATATTTTATAAATTAAATTTCATGATATAAATAATATATACCTCTTATATAACCATCTAAATATTATAAGTGGGTGTTTGTTCACTTAAAAATATATATTTGTTAACAAAAATATATTTGTTCACTTAAAAATAAAATATGTTTGTTCACATAAAAAAATATATTTATTAAGAAAAATATATTTGTTCACTTAAAAATATACTTGTGTACATGGCATAAGCATGACGTATTATCAAATAATATGACCAATATAAAATATGTAAATATAAATTCCTTTGTTGTGAGAGGAAAAGCAATAATATGACAAGTTGCACCCTTAAATTACCATGAACTTACCCCTTGTGTTTAGAAAATAAAAGACTTTAGGGATTCTTGGACATGTCATTTCCATGCACATAAATTCTCATTTGCCGCCCCTTTCATATATGCTTCTTCATGGGACATTAGAGGGTTTTTTTGGCCCATATTTTGCTTTGTTATGCCCACTCTTTGATATTAACATAGTTCAGGTTAGTAAATGAATATTAAGAAAAGAAAGGGAAATCATTTTTAGTATAGGTTGAACCACCATTATAGTTATATATATATATATATATGAAATGGATATAAGCACAATATTATGTATGAAACCCATACTAACTTGTATCGTAATAAAGAGTTTTATGTCTAATGAGTCAAGTCAAAGTCAATTGGATTGGTAGAGTGTTTACTTATACAAATTCCAAAGGTTAACATAAGTTTAACTATAATGGAGCGTTAGTGGAGGGTTCTATATGACTAATTTCTTTATACAAAGCCAAAGAGGAAATTCTTTGATTAAGAATGTATGCCAAAGGCAATGAGCACACAACCTTGTGCTCATGAGCACACAACCTGGTGGAGGGTCGTAATTATCTATATTTTATGCACACAACCTTGGAGAAATTCTTTGATAAAAAAGTACGAAATCTTTGTCCTTTGTCATCTCATAGACCACACAATGGAATAAAATGTGTACATTTAGGTGGTGAATTCTCCCTTTCTAATCATGTTTAAATTTTCATTGAAAGAAGTTTTTATGTGATGTTACTTTTTGAACGATCTTTTAATTTTTAAGTTTCTCCATGTGACTAGATTGCTCATAGAATTAGTTATTTTACCCAATTTTATAATATTATATGAATATTGAACTAGGTTGCCATACAAGTAATGAAATATCTCAATATGTAATAAAGTGAAAATTTTAGATGAAATTATACTCAAAAAAACGTTTAAATATGCTTAAAAAAGCTAACAAACAAGAATTATTGTTGCTACGTGACATGTCTTGTTTTCCTATTCAAATAACTAATTTATAATTTATTGTCTTTTTTTTTGTTGCTTAAGGGATATTTGTTTATATGGTTGTAGCCTAAAAAATACCTAATCTCCAATTTAAATTATATTTCATTGCGATGTTGATTTGCTTGTTGTTTCATCCTATTTTGAGCCATAACCAAGTTGTTCTAATAATTTGAGAACCTCTTGTTGGTTCTGTTGGATTACTGAGAGGGGGGAGCGGGGGATGGGTTGGGTGGGTGAATCAGTAATAGAGCAATTTAATCATTTTTCACCATAAAATGCAAGTATTATATCAATGTAGCATTATCATCCAATAGTTGCAGAGTAAATAAACAATGAACAAATGAGCAATCACACACATACACAGTACACCAGTGTTTTATGTGGAAACCCAAAGCGGGAAAAAACCACAGAATTTTTTTTCTTATATGTCTTTAAGAATTACATTCATTGGAAGCACCAACTTCCTTTGTTTTCCAGCTACAACTGGAAGGAGGCTCCAACCCCCTAGTTTTTCAAGCTACAACCCGAGGGAAGATCCAACTCCCCAATTCTCTGGCTACAACCAGAAGGAGACTACAACCCCCTATGTTCTCTGGCTACAACCGGAAGGTGGATACAACCACCTGTCCTTGGCCCGTCCAACCGCCTTGACATAGAAGTAGAATGATGGAACCACTTTCACACTATCAATGTGAGATATACCACTGTAACAACCTGTACCATTGACCTGTAGCCAACCAACCTGTAACAATAACATAAACCATGCATCAACCATGCATCAACCTATACCTTAACCTGTAATCAACCTGTACGATAAAAAAGTGCATCAACCATGCACCAACCTGTACCAAACAACTTGTAATCAACCTGTACCATAAACAAGTGCATCAACCATGCACCAACCTATACCTCAATTTGTACCATGAAAAAGTGCATCAATCATGCACCAAACCTGTATAAATAACTTGTCACAACAACCTTTCCAAACAACCTATCACAACAACTTGTCTCATCAATCTTATTAACCAAATCAAATCTACTCACCAAGATCAATCACCAAGGCAACTCTCAAAGATGTGCATCAACCAAGCATAACACAACAGCTCATAATCATCACCAAGATTAATATGTGCTTCTAATAATATACCAATACAAGTATGCTACATCATCCATAAACCATGTGTCAACATTAATACTAACAAGTGCCTCCAAACATGTACCAAGTATGTACCAATCATGTATCAACTACTCATC
>JASDQU011314439.1:6929-21469 GCA_032191745.1 Picea mariana
GCATCAATGTTCAAACACACCACCATACTTTATAATTAAAAATACACGCACCAAGTAATTGATTGATTGATCCTTTTCTGGGTAGGCGAATGGGCTTTGCTTCGTTCCTCCTCCATCTTTAGCAATTGATTGATCCTTTTTTGGGTAGGTGAAGTGTATTCTGTATCTTCAGTATTAACCACAGAGATCAATGCGTTAAGCTCAAGGTTAATTGGAATTTTTTCCTCTTTCCCATAAACCAATAGATACAAAGTCATCACGATACTATCTTTCGGGGTTTTCCTGCTTGTCCGTAATGCTTCTGTCATCTTCAGATGCCAATTCCTCTGGTTTCCATCAATAGTTTTCTTCAATATATGTACAAGTGTTTTGTTCGTGGATTCAAAAAGGCCATTTCCTTGTGGATAATAATTCAAAGACTGACCCATAATTGATCCAGGTGGATATCGGTGGCCACCCACCTTTTCCGACTGGCTCAAAACAATTTTTTGGCAATTTTGGCAATTTACTATTTTTAGCAGTTTTTTCGGGTCCTGAACTTCCGGGGCCATTTTGAGGCCCTAAATTATGTTTTTTTGGGTATGTTGCTCTCGCAAAATAGCATCTATGATGCTATTTTTTCTTGAGCGTTGTAGTTCTCGGATAGATCTTTCCAACGAGCTATCAAGTGCCCCAAATGGAGATCGTATGCAAAAGTTACGCCCCTGGGAGGTTGACGTATCAACTACCCCCATCGGGGCCCACAAACCTTTTGGATTTTCATCTTCCAGGGTTAGGGTTTTGGACTTTACTTATGTTAAAAATGCCCTTAGAGCCTCATGGTAATAATCATCTTCTCATGGATGCGAGTAGAAGTCACATCTCTTCTCAGAGATAAGCTACCACCATTCTAGCGAGTCTTTCACTCTGTATTTTCCAGTCTCTGTACATTTATTTCATTAATAGAAATCGTGTATTACTGTATATCCGTGTTTATGGTTGCATCTCTGATACATTTCTGTTATATTATTGAATATCTGTGATATCTCTGTGCATTTCTTTATTATATCTCCGATCTCATTTCGTATCGAAAATAATCCGGATCAATAATGATCCCATATTGTTTGCAAAACTCCATGAATTTTGACCCAATGAAGATCGAACTGTTGTCTGTGATAAATTTATCAGGGACACCAAACCTTGACATAATGTTGTCTTTGAGGAATCCAATCAATTCTTCAATGTTGACCTTCTTCGACGCCACCACTTCTGGCCATTTTGTGAAATAATCGGTAGCTGTTAGAATGTACATGTGCCCTTTGCTAGATTTTGGATTAATCGACCCAATGACATCAAGTCCCCATTGGGAAAATGGTTGTTCCACCACAATTGGCTGCAGAGGCATCGCGACTTTCTTCATTTTTCGTGAGAACTGTTGGCATGACAAACATCTCCTTATTGCATCATACGAGTCCTTGAAGATTGATGGCCAGTAGAATCCTGCTCTGATTATTTTGTGAGCAGTTTCAGTGGGTGCAAAGTGTCCACCGCATATTCCCTCATGGAATTCTTTGATCAGTGTTGGAGCTTGATTCTCATCGACGCATCTCAGCAGTATACCATCGAAATTTCTTCTGAAAAGTATATCAACAATCAATACATATTGGTTCACCTTCATCTTGAGTGTCCTTCGCTCCTTGGAACTCATTGTAATAGGGAATTTCTCGGAACTTAAATAGAATGTGATATCTCTGTATCATTTTGAATCAACTAATGGTTCCTCAAATGAGATTGAAATCATCCCATCGACTGAGTCCCCATTCACCATAAGCTTGCATAATCCTTTTCCTTTTATTGCCTTCAACGGTTTGATCTGAATATCATACTCTTGAATTTTTGCTAACCAGTTGGCCCATTTTCCTTCCCTCAACTGTTGATTTAGGAGCATCTTGATGGGGGACGAGGGGATGTAGGCAATAACATGAGATTTTAGTATATAAGTCCGAAAGTGTGCCACAACTTTTACAAGAGCCAAATCCTATTTTTCGAGTTTTGAATACCTCAAATCATAGCTGTGTAGAGTTTTTATCATAAAAATTATGGGGAGCTCTTCTCCGTTGCTATTTTTCTGAGTGAGGACGGACGCAACAACTGTCTCTGTAGCAAATGAGTAGATAATAAAATCCTTTTGAAAATCTAGACTAATGAGTACGAGGGCAGTGGTGATGACCCCCTTGATCTTGTTGAATTCTTCCTGAGTGTATGTTTTCCACTCGAACATCTGCTCTTATTTCAACAAAAAATTGATGGGTGTTACAATGCTTGCGTAATCAGGAACAAATCTTTGAACAAAATTAATTTTCCCAAAGAACGACTAGAATCCCTTCTTGGATGTCGGGTGGTTGAGTTTATTAATCATTTTAACTCTTTCCAGGTCAATGTAAATCCCTTCCTTGCATACAATGTGGCCCAACAACTTGCCTTGAGTCACAACAAACAAGCATTTCTTTGGGTTGAGAGAGACGCCATATGATTTACATATTTCAAAGAATTTTCTTAAATGATGGATGTGATCCTCCCTTTTGTTTGAATACACTTTCAAGTCATCTTGGTATTTTGCCATGAACTTTCCTATCAATCCGTTGAACACATGATCCATGGCCTTTTGTAACATGGCTCCAACATTCTTCAAACCGAAGGGCATTCTAGCGTATGCATATGTTTCCCATGGTGTGATAAATGTTGTCTTTGATCTATCTTCCTCAGTCACTAAAAATTGATTATATCCAGAGAAACTGTCCAAAATAGACATGCATGATGATCCCGTAACTTGTTGTAGTAGAAACTCCATGTTGGGCAGCATAAAATTATGTTTTATGCTCTCTTTGCTAAGATCTTGAAGTCAATGCACATTCAGATTTCCCCGGTCTTCTTCTTGACAATCATTGGATTTGAAAGCCAGTCTGAATGTCTGATGGCTTTCTTCAACTTTTCCAACTCAATTTTTACCATAGGCTTCAGCTTGGGATTCATCATTCTTATTTTTTGTTTCATCGATTTGGCTTCTTCCCTCAAAGGAATGATATATTGGAATATCGTTTTGTCATAAGCCTTTAAGTCGTCATAGGTCCAAGCAAACACATCAATATATTCCTTGAATAAGGCGACATATTGATCAACTTCTTCGGGGGTGCAATCGACTCCCAAATTGACATACTTCGGGGACTGGTCCATTCCAATATTGACTTTTCTTGTCTCTTGCGCTGCTCTAGCCAATCTTTGATTTCTCCGATCTTTTTGTTCCTCTCCCCTTTGTCTTCAGAGAATTTCTATTTCTTCTTCTTGGACTAAGATCTGCCAGGACCCTTCTAACTCTTCTCGAGTTTGGGTTGTTGATATTACGAGATTATACAATTGGTGCAAAATTCTTCATTGATTATTCAGTCCAATTTCTAAATGGGGCTGGTTACCCTGGGGTAAAGTCATATATTTCTTTCAAAATGCTGGGTTAGGTTCCGAATTTTCAGTTCATGTCCCCAGTATGGTCGCCAAAAATGTTGACGCTTGAATCCATCAGGACTGGAACGACAACCTCACAATTATGCGATTCCTCCTACATTTTTATAGAGGTGGTACTACTCTGTCCGAGATTTATAAAATGTGGGACTTTTATAAGAAGTCAGTCAACATAAAGTAAAATAGATATAACAAAAAACATAACATATTTTTATTTTCTTTTAAAAAGAGAGTTCCTGAGAATGGACTAGGAAACACACACATTCATACATTTAAAGAAAATAAACAAAACTTCCTCACATCCATCATAGTAGGGCTAAAGATTTTTGATCACATAAAAACTAAAAGAAAATGATTTGCATGCATAAGAGAACTTTGATAGAGTAGTACATGGGCAACTCAAATGAATATAGTGATAGATCAACCTGAAATACTTTATATTCAGAAAAACTGGGTTACAAAGTACAACCGAGATTATTCCCAAAATAGCTCTCTTGGAATTTCTAAAAAATATATATAGTTCAATACATATCCTCTGAAATTAAAATGTGTTTGTCATAATGAATGGGATTGGGGCTCCCTTGGAACATAAATAAAATATGTATAAGAATGAATCTTGTAGAAAGAAGAAAGTGGGAGGCGGAAGGCAGCAAGACCTGGAAAGAAGAAAAAAAATGAAAATATCAATCTTCGGTTAGACCTTTCTATTTAAAGAGGTGGAGTAACTAGATGAAGAGTTTGATAGAGACATAAAAATGTGATCAATATGAACTTACTATGATGGTATCACATGGGTTGTCACTTTATCGTTGATGTCCTTTTATGGCTCTCCTCGACGTTTATAGGAACCATCTCAACCATCCTTTGCCCTTCATTGGTGAGCTTGTCGATATCCTTTTTTAACCACTCCTTGATGTAGCTCCTCACTGGCACCACGTTGATTTCATGACAAATTTTTATATTGAAGAGTTCACCTTCCAAGTCCCTTAGATCAATAGAAATGTTCTGCAATGCTTCTTCAATATCTTGATTTTTGATCAAATAATCAACTAGCCAGTTTTCCACATCATCTTCACCATATTCAGGAATGCCATAGAATTTTTCAAATGACAACCCGTTAAAGATCTCAACTTGTTCATCAAATGCTTGCTTGGTTAAGAACAATGAGTTGAGTATCAATTTTGGGTCTTGGACCTCATTGGTGTTTCCACTAGATCCATCTCAGTTAGCTTCTTGAATAATTCCTCTCTTCTAGTTATGGCCTGGTTGCATGCTTGAACAATACCATTCATGTTTTTTACCTTTTCCTTCCAGCATGCGTTCAGTTGTTTTATTCGGTTCGAAGAAGGGAGATCCTCCTCTCTTCTTCTCAATTCTTTCATATTAGTAACTTTAACACTAGATGGTACAACCGCATTGAGGTAGAAACCTTCCTCATTTTTCAAATTTGCTTGCAGATATTCATGAAAAGCGTGTGCTCTCATTCCAAAAGAGACAATGCTCTTTGACATATCCCAAGCCTTTGTTATTAATTCCATTCTTTTCTTGTTATTCTTTTCCACAAAGCCTCGGGTTGATGTGAGGAAGATTGCCTATCCTTTTAACTTTGTCGCAGGTGTGGTAGGCATGATCATTGCTAAAGGACTAGCAAGTACTGGAAGGGGCATTAAAGCTTCCTCCAATTATTTGATTCACGCCTTTAACCTGACATTCTCCGCTTCAAGGCCTCCAATAGAATTGTCTAGAGCATCTCCAGTTGCTCGGTGTATCTGAGAAATTTGAAAAGACTGCATGTTCCGTAGGTTAATCTCTGAACGATATTTCCCCTTCTTATTCTTTACATCTCTTTTTTCAATAATAAAATTTTTGGATTCGCTGTCAAAAACAGGGCTTTGAAATGCAAAAGAATCTTCTTCGTCAAAGGTCTCGGTCTCAATTATTTCCATTTGAGGGTTCTAGTGAGCAGTGTTCTCTAGCTGGTCGATGTTGGGGAACACTTTCTCAATGCCAATTTTGATTTCCATATCCTTGAGGTAGAGGTTGTGGATATGACTTTCTCCTCGAGGTCCCTCCTCTTCTTGCACAAAGTTTTTTCTTTTCTTCCTCAAGGGAAGTTTATGAAAACTTTCAATTTTTCCAGAAGGAGGGTTCTTATCTCCTCCTCCACTTGAAGAACAGTGGGTTACTTTCTTACTTGGGTAGGTTGTTGGAGCCTTGCTTCAAGATGTTGTACTCTTTGGCGCGATAGTTGGGGATTGGGCACTTTTCTCACCCGAATCTTTTCCTCTCCGCTTGTACGAATCATTGGTGCCGAGTATTGTCTCCAAGTCACTGGTGTCACGAGCGGGAGTGCCTGAGGCATTGTCTCCATCTTCATTCATAATAGTGTTAATGAAAGAATTGTTGAAATCAACATCCAATAGATGTTCTACAAAAATACCACTAGGGTCAAACCCTTTTACTTTTTCAACATATTTTAAATTGAGGTTGTGGAAGTGGCCCGTGAATTCATCAATCTTGTTCATATTTCTGAATATGAAATCCCCGACTTTCCAAGGCAGAGGTATGAATTGTGTTTTTCTATTTTCATGGAAAAAATGAAACTAGTAGGTGTGTTGCCTTGCTATTTCAACAACAAAAATTTTGTTAGATATGTGGCACAGAAGGAAGGAAGGGTTTTCTTTGGATCCAAAAATACTTATTACGTTATAATTTTCCATTTGTTCTAGTATCCCCTTCCTATCGAGGAACTTAATCGCCTAGTCAGACATCCGAGGAGCGTTCTTTCCAAACAAAAATTCTTTAAAAACTGAGACAAAATCATTAAAGACTTCATAAAAATGATGGGAAGCCTTGTGCCTCCACAATTTTTGATAAGGTTACTAGGTCAAATTCATGGTTTACCTTCTTGCACACAGATAATCTTGGGAACTGGCAGCAATGCGCTATCGCGAAAAGCCAAATAAGATGACATAAAGAATTTTTTTCTCCTTCTTGTATTGCGCTAATTGGGAAGATATTTCAATGGAAATCAACTTACCCCAATCAAAGATGGCCCATTCTTCGACCATAAAATATAGAATGTAAAGAATCATCCGGGAGATGTTGGCGGTGGTTTCTTATCATGTTATCCTCGTAAAAAGCCATGCAATTTACTGGAAGAGATTTTTAAATGATCCAACCTGCAATCTTGTGATGTCCTCTGGGAGGATCGTTGGGTTCTCTAGGAATTCAGGTAAGAGGTCCAGTCCATTGTCATGATTTTTTAAGAACTCCCTGCAATCTTCACCTTTGAAGGTGAGCGTTGGCTCGGGAAGCCTCAACATCTTACATAAAACCTGAGGTGGCATAGAGATAGGGGAATGGTCCCGCAATTGGATGATCCGTTGGCTTGGAATGTATCTATCAGCACACCAGGTGACCAACTCCTTACAATCAAAAACTTCCGGGACACACCCTGCGCACACAATTCCAAACGTCCAGATTATTTCCTTCTAGGTAGAAGGGGATGAATAATAGGAATATGCCTTGGACCACTGAAAAATTTGATCCTCGTGTCCGAAAATATTCACTGTATCTCCACAGAACTGTTTTCAAGTTGCTTCCATAAGTCGACGAGAACGTTCCCTTGCTCCAAATTATGTTAGGAATGAATGTTGGAGGGAGATGATATAATCCTCCGTAAACCCTTTTTTAATGTGTTTTAATAGGAGATCTCTTCGAGTATTTCGCTTATTAATGACCATCCTTTTGAACCTGTATGGTAATTTATTAGCATTAAAATCATAGTAAATGTGCATTGGGAAGGGCACGAGGGTGGCGGGGACGAACGTGTGCAATTTGTGACTTGAAATTTTTGTGAACCCGCGAACCCGAGAGCCTGTGATGGTATGAGGTGAAAAATTGGCTAAGTGTGGGACGACACAGTGTTCGGATGGACTCATGTAGGCATAATGACACTTAGGTAGTTCAGGGAGTCTGGGGATCGAAATGTAGATCGTGGAACTATTTGGTGCAATGTGTCTATCACGAAACATGAGAACATGAAAGATTGATCTCGTCAACCCAAGAACCCACGATCGTAGAATAGACTAAGTATGGAACAACATGGCGGTCGGTCAGACTCATGATGTGATGTTGTAGATGGAGGTGAGAAATTTTAAGTCCGCCAACCCGGGAACCCGCAGTCTAAAATGCGACTAAGTGTTAGAACTAGAAAGGGATAGTAAGAGGGAAAAAAGAAAAGGGAAAAATGGGGAAGTGTAGAAGAGGGAAAATAAAGGGAGAATAGAAAAGGGGAGGGAATTTTTCGGCTCCGGGAAATGACCTCAACATGACTTTGGGTCCTATTCTCATGGATTTTAAGAAATTAACCATGCAATTCAACCAGGAGGTCCAACAATATAAGTTCCAAGGCATCACCGTCAATTCCCCAAAGATAATTAGTTCCCATCGCATGGAAAAACTCCTCAAAAAAGGTCATTATGGAATTATTGCACAACTTCATGCCATTCAATCCACTGAGACACCCTTTGTGCTGCAGGACCTCCAATCCATCGTCTCCAAACATCAAGTTGTTTTTTCCACTCCCTAGGGACTTTCTCCTTCCCATGGTGTTCATGATCATTCCATTCCCCTTGTCCCCGACAACCTCCCTCCCAATATTCGTCCCTATCATCATCCCTTTTCCCAGAAAAGTGAAAATGAGAATTTGTTTAAGAATTGCTCACCGCATGTGTAACCCATACTAATATGAGCCCCTACTCTTCTCCTATGGTCATGGTCCTTAAGATAGGAGGCTCTTGGCGCATGTGTACTGACTTTCGTGCCCTCAACAAACTCGCCATCAAAGACAAATTTCCCATTCATGTCACTGATGACCTCTTAGATGAATTGAGTGGTGCCCAATTCTTTAATAAACTTTATCTTCGTTCTGGCTACCACCAAATATGTATGAACGAGGCAAACATTCCTAAGACTGCATTTTGAACTCATGGGAGCCACTATGAGTTTTTGGTCATGCCCTTTGTCTTGTGCAATGCTCCCTCCACTTTCCAAAGCCTCATGAATCATGTCTTTCATCCTTTTCTCCGTCATTTTGTCTTAGTTTTCTTTGATGATATCCTCATCTATAGTAAAACTTGGACAAACCTGCTTCTTGGTCATGTGGATCGAGTTCTACATCTACTCTCTCAACACTGAATTTTCCTTAAACAATCTAAATGTGCTTTTGGAGCCTCGAAAGTTGAGTACTTGGGTCATATTATTGGCAAGGAAGGTGTCAGAGTGGATCCTAAAAAGATTGAATCTATGCAGGATTGTCCTTGCCCAAAGACTCTCAAAATCTTGCGTGGATTTATGGGTTTAATAAGCTATTATCGCAAGTTTGTTAAGAATTGTGGAAAAGTTGTGGCATCTCTCATTGCTCTCCATAAAAAATACTTTTTTCACTTGGACTCTTACAATTGATCAGGCCTTTCAAACCTTGAAGGCGGCCATGTGCACCACTCTAGTCCTGACGCTTCTTGATTTCACAAAGACCATTGTCCTAGAATGTGATGCTTCTGGGAGAGGAATTGGAGCCATCCTTATGTAAGATGGTCGACCTTTGGCCTTTACTAGCAAACAACTGTCATAGCGACATTTGGGAAAATCAGTCTATGCAAAGGAAATGTTGGCTATTCTACATGTAGTGGATCTTTGGCACCCTTATCTATTGGGACAACGCTTCCAAATTAAGACAGATCATCAAAGCCTCAAGTATTTTCTAGAACAACGTCCTTCCTCCTAGGAGCAACCAAAATGGGTGACTAAGCTCTTTGGATATGATTATGAGATCATTTATAAGAAAGGCAAAGACAATGTTGTTGCTGATGCACTTTCAAGAAAATATGAAGATGAAGGGTCCTTTTTTTGCCTCTCCTTCAATGTACCAGATTGGCTCCAAGATGTTCGTCGGGAATGGCTACAAGATCCCAAAATTTCGCATCTGATCCAACAATTGCAGACCAATTCTCCAGTTTCCCTAGGGTACTCTTTGCACAATGATGAGCTTCACTACAAAGGCCATTTGTATTGAAGTAAAAAGTCACAACTTAAATCCATGGTACTTTCTGAGCTTCATGCTACACCCACAGTTGGGCACTCAGGGTTTACCAAAACCTATGACCGAGTCAAACATTTTTTTTTCTGGGATGGTATGAAACCGAACGTTTACAATTTTGTGGTCGAATGTGATGTTTGTCAACGCAACAAGGGAGAAACAATCAAAGCTCCTAGCACACTACAAACGCTTCCGATTCCACCTGCCATTTGGAGGGATATCTCTATGGATTTTATTGTGTGCTTACCTAAATCGGGTAATAAATCAATCATCATGGTGGTCATTGATCGTCTTTCCATGTATGCTCATTTCTATGCTCTTGAACACCCATTTACTGCCTCCACTGTGGCTCAATTTTTTATGGATCAGGTCTTCAAGCTTTATGGCATGCCTCATTCTATTGTTTATGATTGAGACCCCACTTTCACCAGTAATTTTTGGTAAGAATTGTTTAGGCTACAGGGAACCCAATTGTATCTCATCACAACTTATCATCCCCAGACTGATGGTCAAACTGAAGTCGTCAACAAGTGTTTGGAAACATATTTGAGGTGTTTTGCATCGGAAAGGAAAAATCAATCGGCTTAATGGTTACCACTAGCTGAATGGCGGTACAACACTTCTTACCATAAAACTACCTGCATGACTCATTTTGAAGCAGTATATGAACAAAAGCCACATTCAATTCTCTCGTACCTTCCAGGTGTCTCGAAGGTCTAGAAGGTTGACCAAACACTTACAGTTCGAGAGGCTATTCTCCGTACCCTCAAAGAGAATCTGGTCATGGCTCAGAATCGCATGAAACAACAAGCAGATCAAGGTCGCTCTGAACATCAATTTTCTGAAGGAGACCAAGTGTTTCTTCGTCTGCAACCTTATAAGCAAACTTCCCTCAAGGTTGACCAATTTTAGAAACTGGGGCCCAAATTTTTTTGTCCTTATATCGTTCTCAAGCATGTGGGACAAGTGGCCTATCAGTTATTTTTTCCCAGTCATTCTTAGCTCCATCATGTTTTTCATGTCTCCTGCTTAAAGAAGGTGATTGAAACTAAGTGCCAAACTCAAACCAACCTTCCCGAGTTGGATGAAGAAGGCTCCATATGGTTGTTGCCATAAGCAGTTTTGGACCAGCGTGAGCGTCGTTTGCGTCAACGCACCATCAAGGAAGTGTTAGTCCACTGGAAAGATACAACTCCAACAGATGCCACTTGGGAACCAACTACCATTCTGCAACAATTTCCTCATCTCAAGCCTTGAGGACAAAGTTGTTTTTAAGGGGGAGGACATGTTAGGGACCTAACCTCCCTAACCCCTCGAGTACGTAGAATAATACATTTCCATGTAATAAAGGCCAATATTAATAAGGCCTAACAATACTAAAGAATAACTCAAATGTAAGAATACCTAATAGAAGCTTCTGCTTCTAGAAGGATCTTCCTCTAGATTGTAATTCTTTTAGATAGACATATTTAGTATAAATAGGAGTAGAGAGTATGAGAAGTTTTGTCTTGGATATTATTGTAATAGAGCTCTGCTCTGTTGGAGGTTGCCCCCTCGAAGAGGCAAGTGAACATTGCTATCATTAATCAAGGTGCTATTTCTGGTGTTATTTTGGTATTATTCTAGTATTGTTTTAGTTATATCATTGGATTAATGGTGCTATTTCTGGTGTTATTTTGGTATTATTCTAGTATTGTTTTGGTTATATCATTGTTGTTCTGCCATTTCTAACTAAAATATTTATGTTATGCATACTATTTTATATATGGAATACTACATATTCAATGAATATAAGAAACTTTTTGCTATGAAAAAAAAATAATAAATAACATATGTCAAATAGTTTAAGTATTACATTTTTGAAAAGAAAACTTAATTTTGTAAATTATAATTGAAATTAAATGATATTTATTATTACAAAGTATGTTTATATAATTAATATATGTACATATATTTAATTTGTAAATTATAATTGAAATTAAATTATATTTATTATTATAAAATGTGTGTATATATAATTAGTACATATATTTAATATATTTAGAATATAAGACTACATCTTTTAGTATTTAGGTTTTGAATTACAAATAATGAAACATATCCTAAATAAATATATAATTAAAAAACACATAATATTCAACCTTTTATTTAATATAAACATAAAATATGTATATTTTGAAATAAATATATAATTAAAAAAGACACATATTATTCAACTCTTTATTTAATATAAAGATAAAATATGTATATTTTTGAAACCTCATAACTACATATGAAAATTAATGGAAATATCTATGTTATATAAAAAAAATAGATAATTAGTACAATAGGATTAAAGTTCAAAAGTTGGAAATACTCATTTTCTTCAACTATGTATTTAGTGAGAGTCTCTATCTTTTATGTTTTTAATATTATTAATTTTTTTTTCTTTATTTGTAGTGGTTTTGGTAGTCACATTCACAAAACTTTTAAGATCAATTTGAAATAATGTTTTACTTTATGTTTCAATGTGTGTTAGATGAATATCATTTGTGTATCATAAACATTAAATTTCTTTGAAATAGTCAATTTTTTTAGAAATGTATAAAATGTTTTTATAAAAACTAACATTAAAGAAGAATTAAATTGTAAAAGTTAAGAATAACTAATGCGTAACAATAAATGTGGTGGAGTGAAAGTGAATTCAATAGAATAAATGTTCACATATTTTCTAAAATTTGAAAAAGAATTTTTTTTTATGAATGATCTCTAATGACATTGAGCGATCTACGTGGACCTAAAACACTTCTCCTCATTTTCAGGTGGGAAAACTTAGTGGGCACTTCCCCTCATTTAGAGAATGGTACCCAAGGTAAACCAGATTTTGTAGAAAGATAAGGCTTTCTCGATAGTGTGTTCATTTAAAAGCTCAACATGTCATTTACTGGAATTGAATCTAGGTGGGAGAAAACACCCCTCAACACAAACCACTCCAACTAAAACTAATTGACTATTTTAATATTTTACTTGCAATGATTAGATTTTTTTATTTTTTAAATTATAATTCAAAAAAATACATTTGTGAATTTCCAATTACAATTGTACTTTACTTATCTTATATTAATTAGATTTTAATTTAGTAAAAAAAATTTAATTGAGAAAAATACTTAAAAGAGTTTTTTTGAAATAAATAGAAAAATAGTAGAAAATCACTATTTATAATTTTATACAGAATATGAAAAGTAAGTTCTTTTAATTTTTGGAGTTGCATATCTCACTCCACCTCATGTGAAGAAAAATGAACTTAGTCCTACCATGAAACAATATTCCTAAGACCGAAGCTTTGGATATAGTTTGGCAAAAGTAGTGAATTTGAATATAGAAAGGATCGAGTATCTTTTCATCCTTATGGATACATAATTAACTAATCAAGATAACCGACCAATGATAAATATGTTTATTACTAGTACAACTGTTAATATAGTAGTTGGAGAACGCCGAAAGGTATCGGTAGGTAAATAATTTATTAAATTTTATTATTGATTAACAAATAAACAGTTGTTCTTCATTTATCTGGTGTTAATATTTTAATTTATGTTAATCACTTACGTGGCAATCAGTTAGCTATCAAAGTAATTTTTAAATATGATAGGTAAATGTAAAAAAGTAAACACATAAACAGATGTCTTTATAATAGCTAGAAAGTTAATGATTGAAATCACAGCTATTTATTTTGTGTGACTACTAAGAATATTCCAACCATATTTAATCCTGTTCATAAAAAACTTATTAAGCACTAAACCCCTATTAAATCTACCCATTATCAATAGAT
The DNA here is from genome assembly GCA_032191745.1 of Picea mariana. NCBI lineage: Eukaryota > Viridiplantae > Streptophyta > Pinopsida > Pinales > Pinaceae > Picea > Picea mariana. Next base: position 20,339 of record JASDQU011314439.1, read on the forward strand.
ATACGCCTTTGGACATAATGAAAATTATACATTCTAATTTTTCATAGAAAACCAAGAAATAAACTACCCCGCATACAATTACATATTATATTTATAAACTACATTGCACCTACCGTAACTATTGTGCATGCATGCTGTTCTGAATAACAATATAATAAATAAACCATGAGGATAATGAATTCAAAGATAAAGCTGAGGCGTTACTGTTTACTTTAGCGATAAGTACAAGAAATACTCGGACAAAATCGTGGGCAGCCATGTTTAACAAAAACAACACAATTGTGAGACGTCTCATGATTTAATTCGTAAAAGAAGCATAAAATTTATTGACAAACGATGAAGGCATAAAGGGAACCTCCCCTTAAAAAAGGCGTAATTAATTTTAAGCACAAGACATTAAGAGGCTTGGTGAAATTATATATTTATCGAAGTTGAATTTTAAAAATATGATTGATGTGTTGGTGCATGGGTAATCATGATGAATTATCATATGTTTTATTTTATTGGTAAGTGTATTCTACAATTTATTTTAATAAATATAATTTAATAATTTTTAAAATGTTATAATTTAAAATAATTTGTATTTTTATGGTATTAAAAAAATTGACAATGAAAAATATTTTCCTTTAAAATATTGTATTTATATTCACATTAAATTAAAATTTCAAAATAGTTATTACATATTTTTAATCTTTTAATTTATCAAAGCTATGATTTAGGAACATTTTTCTTAAAAAAAATTCCAACACAAAAATAAAATTTTAAATCAAAGTAAGTAATTTTTTATATTTCTTAAATTTCTTCACTATCATCACCAACATGATTATATATATATATATATATATATATGAAAATGGTAAAGCTTATCATAACTTAGTTGTCAATTTAGGACAACCATTACTCATTTCTATTTGGGTTGACTTATCCCCATTATTGAGTGAAAACTACTCCTAAAATGACTTGCTCCTTGTTCATAAGGGGGTAGACTTTTACTCCTACTAGATCTCTAAGTCTTGGGCCATGAATCTATTTCCTTACATTCCAAGAAGACAAAGTCTTAGCCAATCATAAACAATTTTAAGTCTTACTTTATTACCAACAAAGGATTTTAGCCAAGACAATATATACAAA
>JASDQU011314440.1:1706-13250 GCA_032191745.1 Picea mariana
CCAACCTTCCTAACCTCTTAACTCAACAAAAGTATGGTGATATTGGAAAGCTTCTCTTAATGTTTTTCGAGCATGGAAACAAAATTCTAAAGAATCACAAGTAATCACTTACCCTCTTAAGGTCCGATAGACCAATTATGTCTTAGTGGATGTTAATCATCATCATCGTCAATTGATTACTATAGAAGTATGTCTACTCTAAAATATAAATTAAAAACAACAAATGCAAAGGGAATATGGCTACTATGTTCTTTTCTTGAGTAGACCCTACTCAAGAAAATTCCTAGAATCCTTAAGAACACTCAAGGACTCAAAACTTTAGTAAACTTTGCTTCTTTTATTTATAAATCTAGAATCCTTAAGAACACTCAAGGACTTAAAACTTTAGTAAACTTTTCTTCTTTTATTTATAAATTTTCATGGAACATGAGGACAAAATTATGTCTCTCTGATACAATTTTGACTAGTTCCAAGGAAACAAAATACTAACATTCACTATTCTACCGTATTAGCTTTAAGATTCTGTTTATGATTGAAAAGAGTCCTAACTAGCCCATCCAATCAAGTCCTTGATTGGTGGGAGTTGTCCTTTAATGGCCTAATTTTTTGGATGATGTTTCAAGGGGATTGTTTCACTCCTTTAAAGCATAAGATGTGCATAAAAGTGACAAATTGAGGTCCCATATAAGATATCTCTAGTAAGTGCTCACCAATACAAGAAACTAATAAGTTAAAGTAGGAAATTTGTATTGTTTTTCTTGAGATAGAATCAACTAGGAGATGAATCGGTAAAAGTAAAGGCATCTTTGGAGGGATGTACTAAAGAGAAAAAAAATCAGTTGGAGGAGATTTTGGAGGTGTACAGAGAAGTGTTCTAGGATCCTAAAGGGTTACCACTAAGAGGGAAGTAGATCATAAGACATAGTTGTTGCCGGACTCCCCATTACGAAAGATTGGATTATATAGACAATCCATCTTGGAAGTAGATGAAGTGAAGAAACAATTGCAACAACTATTGGAGCAGGGAGTAATTCAAACAAGCACCTCACCTTCTAGGTCACATGACATCGTAGTACCCAATAAAAATGGGACTTGGAGAATGTATATATCAACTACAAAGATATGAATAATATTACCCTCAAGAATTGATACTCTTTACCCAATATTGATGATTTTCTAGACCAATCATAGCATGCCAAATACTTCAACAAATTGGATCTCAAATCGGGAGATCGAGATATCGACAAGTACAAGTTAAAGAGTAAAACACCCAAAATACCTCCTTCAAGACAAGGCAATGTCTATATGAATGGTTGGTAATGTATTTTGTCTTATGTAATGCACAAAATACATTTATATTTTTACTGAATGATGTATTAGCATATCTCACATATCATGTAGGTGTCAAAGAATTTGAAAAAACATCAATTGTTAGAAAACCTTAAGAAATGTGAATTTTATTAGCAAGCATTGGTGTGTTTGGGGTATGTGATTGATGGAGGGGAAATCAAGATTAATCCTGCAAAGATGGAGACCATCAACAAGTGGCTAACTCCTACTACTATCATTTAATTTGGGATATTTATAGGAATAGCATGGTACCTATGAAGGTTTATAACATCCTTTTTAGGTGTGGTTTCACCACTCCATGCTTTAACATCTACCAATAAGAGTTTCTGAAGGGGAAAGAATTAGTGAAAAAAACTTTTGAAGAGTTGAAATGAAATATTAGTCATGCATTAGTTCTTGCATTTCCCAATTTACAAAATCCTTTCAACATAGAGATAAATTCAAGTAGATATATTATGTGAGTGGTCTTGATGTAGGGAGGTAAGACAATGTGCTATCATTCCAAAATGTTCCATGGAGGAGTACTAAACTAACCTACATGTGACAAGGAACTCTATGATTTGCTTCAAGATGTTCAAAAATGGAATTATATTCGATGGTCAAGGAAACCATCACCCACACTAATCACTAGCCACTATAATATTTACAATCCCAAAGTAAGCTTCAACAAACTAGGTATTGCTAGTGGATGGATTTTTTTCCAGCAATTTCATCTAATCATCAAATATAATAAGGAAGAGACTAATAAGTTGAAATACATGCTTTCAAGGCCACACGCATCCAATATCATAGCATTGGGAACTCTTTTGCACATGATCCTTTCACCATGATGCATACATAGAAGACGAGGACTTGAAAGAGGTGTTTTAACAACTACAAGGATGAATTCATGTAGAAGAAGGTCATAGTGAGGATAAATATCATCTCCAAAATGGGTTGATCTACAAAGTATATGAGCTTTGTGTTCTTGAAGGTGAAAGATTGCAGCGTATCAAAAAAGCTCACACCACCAAAGTTGTAGGGTGTTTTGTTGTTTTGAAGATAGTTTCAACTTAGAAAGGTATGTGTATTGGCCCATAATGCAAAAAGATGTAGCTAGGTTTGTTAGAGGATACATAATTTATAGTATCAAGTTTTATACCATCCTTTACATGTACCTACTAGACCATGGGAGAGCATCTTTGTGGATTTCATGGGTGGTTTGCTAAGAACAAGGAAGGGACACAACTATCTATTTTTGGTAGTTGATAGGTTTTAGCGAGATGTTCATTCTCATGCCTTGTAGAAAGACCATCAAGAGACACGATGCAACACACATCTTCTTTGAAAAGGCATGGGTGCACTTTGGGATACCAATTAAGAGCATCATCTTAGTTAGAGATGCCATATTTCTCAGTGACTTTTGGACTACACCTTGGGAGAAGATGAACACAAAGTTGAAGAGATCTACAACTTTCCATCCATAGATAGATGGGTAGATAGAAGTAGTCAATATGAAATTGGTTAAAATTTTAAGGGGTTACAATTAGGAGCATCCAAGGACCTAGGATGAAAATTGGATTTATATTGAACACTCTTATAATAGAGCAATCCACACTTCTACCGGAAGTCCCCTTTTGAAACTTACTTTGGGTATGTTCCACCATTTCACTTAGATGTTGTATATGGCAACAAGGATAAATGAGGGAATACACCACGGGAGAAACATTGAAAATGAAAATTTTATTGATAAGATAAGAGACGTTGAAAAATTCATAGGAAACGTATAAGGCCCAACATGATCAACAAAAAATTGAGAAAAATATTAAGGTGGGAGATAAAATTTGGTTATATCCAAACAAATAAAGGCTATAGGGCCTTGGTAAGAAGATCAAGGTTGTGTGGTATGGTCCTTTTAAAGTGTTATATAGGGTGGTTGATAATGACTACAGACTTAGTCTACCCCCATATATGCACATGTATTTAGTAGTGAATGTGGAAAATATGAAACTCTATGAGCCTTCCATGTTGTACTAGACTAATGAGAAATTCTTACCTACCATAGAGGACTTAGCACCAAAAGCTCAAGTAGATTTAGTATAAGATACAATTTTTCAAAATAATTCGATAACAACTAGAAGAGGTGGTGTGAAATTTGGTAGGTTGGGTTGAAAGGACAACTTCAAGGCAAGGCCATGGAGAAGGAAGAGGAACATTTTCCTCACCTCCTTTAGTAAAATATTTTAGGGACCAAAAATATTAGGGACCTAACCTCCCTAACCCCTCATATAGGTAGAATAATATATTTTTTATGTAATAAAGGTCAACATTAGTTTATAATACTTATTGAATAATGTGAACAAGTATAATGTAAGAAGGCTTAATAGAAACTTGTGCTTCTAGAAAGATCTTCCTCTAGAATGTTCTTTAGAATACAGAATTAGTATAAATAGGAGTAGAAGGAATGAGAACGTCTTTCCTTGAGAATTATTGTAAAAGATTTATGCTCTGTTGGAGGTTTCCCCCTCGAAGAGGAAAGTGAACATTTCTTTCATTCAATAAAGGTATTATTGTTTGTGTTTTTATTCTCATTATTTTTTTGTTCCGCTGGTATTTTCTACAATATTTTTGTTTCTGCTTCTTACAATACATTTGATACCTTACAAGTGGTATCGGAGCTATTTCCTCTTTGGAAACTGTGGGAATTTTTTTCAAGGTAGAGTTGTGTACTAGAAGCGTCTTTAAAGCACAAAGATCTGTCACCCAACAAGTAAAATTGTAGCTAGGAAGAATACACATAGGAAATACAAATAGTTTCATGGGGTTACTCAAAATAAATGTTTCACCTTGTTGGAAACCTCTGTAACACCTGTTGGTACCCCTTATAGTAGTACAACATCATATAGAATCTGTACACATCCATCACTCCCACGTATCGTCAGGTATATCAGGAGTCCCCTAGGACTCCTAAAACTAGCTCTAGATCAATCGATTGACCTCTTGACTGCTACAATGACACTGAGAACAATACTCTAGAAGATACTCCTAGTAACTGGGTATCGGGTAGTACAACTAAAGGTACAATCAAGCCTCCTTAGTTGGTTCCCTAAGATATTGGGTCAAGTACTATTGTTCAACCCCACACGTATATTAGAGAGATATAGCACAGGAAAAACTCGTGTTTGTAGGGAAATGAACATAATAAAAGAGGAATAGAAGAGATACGTTGTCGTGCAACCCTCCCTCCTGCATTCTGGTTGCAACATTCTGACACAATTTTTCCCGTTAACAATTTGGACGATTCGTCACTACAATATTCTTCAGGCCAAAGTATAACTCTGCAAGAGTAAAAAAAAGGTATAGTGGTCCCACTAGCACCCTTATGTGTGACCTATTCCATTGGATTCCTCTCTTCACCCTAATCGCCATGGTAACTATCATTTTTAATCCTTTTTTTTCATGGACCCGAACCCCTTCCAAGCACCCTTATTTGAGCCTTATCCCATTAGATTCCCCTCTTCGCCCTGATCACCATGGTACCTATCACTTATAATATTTTTTTCTATGGTCCCACCCACCCTTCCCAGTACCCTTATTTGACACCTATCTCATTGGCTTCCCCTTATCGCCCTGATCACAGTGGTATCTATCACTTATCTACCTTTTTTTAGTGGACCCACTCCCCATCCCAGGAACCCCAACTTTCCAAATGACCACAACTCGCACTCAAGAACTGCATGCCGAAATCAAACAGAATAAGGATACCATCCATAAAATGTCTTTCAACTTTGACCACTTAGAGGACCAAGTCAGCTTCAAATTTTCCAAAGTTGACAACTAAATTAACAAACTTGGCGACAAATTTGACACCATCAATGCCACTCTCAACCAGTTGTTGAACTAATCCCAGGGCCACCTCTTCCCTAACCAAATCTCCCATGTATATGGTACTCACTCCTCCCATATTATGGCCTCCCATTCCAACCCCTTTCATCATGACCCCCGTCTTCCTTGAGTTGAGGTCAATAAATTTGATGGGTTTGATCCCACAAGTTGGGTCACCCAAATGGAGAATTATTTTTCTTTACATGGCATTACTGATGAGTTGGCCAAACTTCACTATGGTGTTCCCTATATGAATCTTGAATGCTAGCAATGGTGGCAATGGCGTAAAAATGCACACTAGGGGTATATTTCTTGGACCCAATTTATTTTAGAGCTTTATGAATGTTTTGAAACTGACACCCACCATTTAGGTCGTTTGACCAAGTTGAAATAATCTGGCATAGTGGAAGACTTTATAACCACCTTTGAGCACTTGGCTTTCAAAATGGAGAGCATGGCATATGCCTTCTTTAGAGAATGTTTTATCAATGGTCTAAAGGATGAAATCCACGCCTAGGTTCTCATGGCTTGCCCCCAAACTTGGTTGGAAGCTACTAAATGCACCAAAGAAGCACAACAAGTTGTCTTTTCCTAGAACCAAAAACCTTCTTTTCTTCCCCACCCTCGACCTACCAATCCTTCCCCTCATGCCACCTCTCTCAAGATCCATAAATTAACCTGGGAAGAAATGGATGAATGCCAACTCAAGGGGATTTTCTATAATTGTGATGAAAAATGTTTTCCAAGGCACAAGTGTAGGAACATAATATTTTTATGACCATTTATTAGGATATTGTTGACAAGGAGGCTAAATTTTCCTCTATGGAAGAGCTACCCCCAAAATATGATCCTACTCCACCCATTGATCCACCAGAAGTTGAACCGTTAATTTTGTTGCACGCCCTCATGGGATTCTCTGCTCCCCAAACCATCAAGCTAATAGGCTACATTAAGAATAGGAAAGTCATAATCTTTGTTGATAGTGGCAACACCCATAATTTTATTCATTGTCACATTGCATGGGCAATTAGTTGCTATATTCATGTCATCAATAATTTTCAAATCATGATTGCCAATGGCAATTCCATGAAATGTGGTGGGTGTTGTGAAATGTGTGCCTACAAATTGGTCAGTAGCACCTGAAATCTCATATGTTTTCTATCGACATGGGCGATTGTGATATTTTGCTCGGTGTTGAATGGTTACACACTATCGGCTCCATCCTCATGGAATTTAAGGACCTCACCATTCAATTTCAACAGGAGGGACAAGAGTATAAATTCCAAGGTATCACAACAGGCTCCCTAGATATCATTAACTCCCACAAAATGGAAAAGCTACTCAAAAAATGTCATTCTGGAATTATTTCCCAAATCCATTCCATTCACGTCGTTGAGACACCCTCTGTGTAACCTGACCTACAATATATACTCTCTCGACACCGAACTATTTTTAACACCCCCCATGGACTTGCCCCTTCTTATGGAGTCCATGATCATTCTATTCCTCTAGTACTAGGAAATATTCCTCCCAATGTTTGCCCTTATAGTCATCTTTGCCCAGAAAAATGAAATTGAATTTTGTTTTTCAAGAATTTCTAGAAGATGGTGTTATTTGTCCTAGTACCAGGCCCTATTCTTCTCCAATAGTCATGGCACTCAAGAAAGAAGGCACTTGGCTCATGTGTCCTAATTTTTGTGCCCTAAAAAAATTCACAATCAAAGACAAATTTCCCAATCCTGTCATTGATGACCCTTTGGATGAATTGAGTGATGCTCAGTACTTTACAAAACTTGATCTTCGTTCTGGATACCACCAGATATGTATGAAAGAGGAATACATCCCCAAGACTGCCTTTTGCACTCATGAGGGTCACTATGAGTTCTTGGTCATGCCCTTTTTCCCGTGTAATGCCCCCTCCACTTTTCAAAGTCTCATGAATCATGTATTTCGTCATTTCCTTTGTCATTTTGTCTTAGTTTTCTTTGATGATATTCTCATCTATAATAAAACTTGGCAAGCCCATCTCACCCATGTGAATCAAGTTCTCCACCTATTATCTAAGCACAATTTTTTTTCTCAAACAATTTAAATGTGCTTTTGGTGCCTCTGAAGTTGAGTATCTAGGTCATATTGTAGGCAAGGATAGTTTACTAGTGGATCCTAAGAAAATTGAAGCTATGAAGGATTGGCCTATGCCTAAAACTCCTAAAAGATTTCATGGGTTCTTTTTTAATGGGCTATTGTCACAAGTTTGTTCGAAAGTATGGAAAAATTGCAGCTCCTCTCACTTCTCTCCTTCAAAAGAATGACTTCAATTGGACTCCAGCAACTGATCAATCCTTCTAATCCTTGAAAGAGGCTATGTGCACTACTCTTGTCCTAGAAATACCGGAATTCACTAAGACTTTTGTCCCAGAATGCAATGCATCAGGAAAAGGGTGACCAAGTTGTTTGGAAGATGAAATTTCCTCCTTGGAGAAACATAAATGGGTAACCAATATGTTTGGATATGATTGTGAGATCATCTTCAAGAAGGGAAAATAAAATGTGGTTGTTCATTCTCTTTCAAGGAAATATGAAGAATAAGGTTCCCTCTTTTCCCTCTCATTCATTGTATCACACTAGCTTCGAGTCGTCTGTTAGGAATGGTTGCAAGACCCCAAACATTCTAGCATGATCCAAAAATTGCAACATGACCCTCAAGCTTCTCGAGGGTACTCTTGGCATAATGAAGAGTTTCACTATAAAGGTTTCTTGTATTTAAGAAAATAGTCGAACCTTAAATCCAAGGTGCTCTCTGAGTTGCATGCTTCACCCGTAGTTGGGCATTCAGGGTTCACCAAAATCTATGAACAGGTCAAGCATTCTTCTTTTCTGGGACAATATGAAATAGGACACCCGCATATATGTGGTTGAATGTGATATCCTCAAACACAATAAGGGAGAAACAGTCAAAGATCCAAGAACCCTCCAATTTCTCTCGATTCCTCGTGTTATTTTGAAGGATATTTCTATGGATTTCATTGTTGGATTACCTAAATCATCAAATAAGTCAGTCATCATGGTGGTAGCAGATCATCTTTCCAAATATGCCTATTTATGTTCTCTTCAACACCCATTCACCGCATCCACAATGGCACAATTTTTTATGGATAATATATTCAAACTCCATGGCATGTATCATTCTACTATCTCTGAACAAGATCCAACTTTCACTAGCAAATTTTGGCAAGAATTTTTTAGGCTCCAGGGAACCCAATTGCATCTCAGACTTTCTTATCATCCCCGGACTGATGGAAAAAATGAAGTTATCAACAAGTGTTTTGAAACATATTTGTAGTGTATTTGACATAAAAAATTAGTGGGATCAGTGGTTACCCCTAGTTGAATGGTGTTAAAACACAACTTAACATACTGCCACTTGCATGACTCCTTTTGAAGCAGTTTATGGGAAAAAGTCACCATCGGTTCTCTCATACATGAAAGGTGTCTCCAAGGTTTAAGAGGTTGACAACATGGGTAATTTTAAGGATGGAAATTTATTTTGAAATGTAGAAACCTTGGCGAATGTTACTGGTCCTTTATATGTCAAATATAAATGTTTGGCGATATTTTTGTTAAAATATTCAAATTTCTAAGGATTTTATATAGTTTTTATAAAATTTTGGCGATTTTTAAGGTAAAATATTTTTTTCCTATAGAATTTGGGTGAATAATTTTTAGAATGGCGAATATTTTTTTGGGAAAAAGAATGGAAAATTAGCCCATGGGCGAAATTTATCCACTGGAATTTTCCTTGGTTGACAACAATCTTATAGTCTGAGTGACCATTCTCTGTACCCTCAAAGAAAATTTGGTCATGGCTCAGAATTGCATGAAACGACAAGCAGATTAGGGTCGTTCAAAACGTCAATTCGTTGAAATGAACTAGGTGTTTCTTCATCTGAAACATTATAGGTGGACTTCGATCAAAACTTAACATTGTCAGAAAATTTCCCCCAAACTTTATGGTCCTTATACAATTCTCAAGCAAGTGGGACCAGTGGTCTACCGATTAGCTCTTCCTAGTCATTCTAAGCTCCGTCATGTTTTTCATGTCTCATGCTTAAAGAAAGTGATTGGAACTAAGTGCCAAACTCAAACTAGTCTACCTAAGTTGGATGAAAAAGGTTCCATTTGGTTTCAGTCACAAGAAATCTTGGACCAACGAGAGTGTCTTCTCTATCAGTGTACCATCAAGGAAGTGTTAGTTCAGTGGAAAGATACAACTCCAGAAGATGCCACCTAGGAACCTACTACCATTCTGGAACAATTTCCTCATCTCAAACCTTGAGGGCAAGGTTGTTATTCAAAGGAGAGGACATGTTAGGGACCTAACCTCCCTAACCCCTAAAGTAGGTAGAATAATATATTTTCTATGTAATAAAGGATGACATTAGCTTATAAATCCGATTGAATAATGTGAACAAGTCTGATGTAAGAAGACTTAATAGAAGCTTCTGCTTCTAGAAAGATCTTCCTCTAGAATGTTATTTAGAAGATAGAATTAGTATAAATAGGAGTAGAAGGCATGAGAAAGTCTTGTCTTGAGAATTAATTTAAAAGAGATTTTCTTTGCTGGAGGTTTCTCCCTCGAAGAGGCAAGTGAACATTGCTTTCATTCAATAAATGTATTATTGTTGGTGTTATTCTCATTATTTTATTGTTCTGTTGGTATTTGCTGCAATATTTCCATTTATACTTATTATAATACATTTGGTACCTTACAAAAAACCTCCCTAAATGGGGAGACGTGATCCAAAATGGATCATTATATGAATTTTCATCTATTCTGGTACTTTATAGGTGGAAAAATTGGAGCAATTGGTTTGTAGGGCCCATTTAGGGATAGGTCCTACTTTGGTGATTTGGGATCCAAAAAATGTTTCAAAGTCTGTTTGAAGACTTAAATAATCATTTTTTGGGGTCAAAAATTTGTGAAAAAAGTTCCCAATCTATGAATGTTTTTCTACACATCGAGAGATTTCCAATGGCATGAAGATCATGTTGGTCAGAGTTGATATGAGGAATTTGTGCCTCTCACAAGTTGACCTATCTTGTTGACCACCATGATATTGAGTGTATTCCATGTCAACTTCTATTACTCACATATGTGAAACTAGTCACATGTGAACTTTCAAGAAGATTCTAGAGCATACAAAATCCTAACCCTAATCAGGAGTCAAGGCATGTAAATTCCCTAACCCTAACCTTGGACGACTATTGGGACATTATTAAATACATAGCTGCTAGGATGGAAAGGGGTTTCATTCTTATTGTAATGTTTATTGTTCCATAGTTAAGCAAAGCCTCTAGGAGTGGGATTTTGGAATAGAACAAAGGAAGTGGAAGATCATATAGTAACCATACTAGCCACAATGTCCATGGTATCTCCATAGTGAGTACACTTTCTTTATATTTGCATTTCATAATTGAAAAGAAAATAGTAACACGTAGGCTTCACCTTCTAGCTGACTTTTTTCTTGTATTTGATTTTTTTACGGCACATCTTGTGTTCATTATGTGGATGGTGTGTTATTTTCTTAGCTTCTTTAATTTTAGTTTCAATTTATTTCAACATTTTGTGTGCTAAGCTAATAAAATTAAATATGAAATCTAAAGTAAAACATTACATAATAAGAGATTACATAATATTGTAAGATTTGTTGTAAGGGACTATTCTGATGGAATATCCATGTCAGTTTACATATCATCTCACCACAACTAAGGATGCATAAACTCTATTGGATTTATGAACCAAAGTAGTTGTTGGTTAGTTTGATTCATTAATGGTAAACTTTTTTCTCTTGAAATGGACTTGACTTGAGCCAAACTCTTGAAATCATTATCTCTGGTTTGTTGGAGATTTTTCTTATAAAAAACAAGTAGGGTGTGGTTAGTTTTATTTATTTTTATTTTGGAAAATATTATTTTGGTAGTGCACATTAAATTCCATGTTGTCATTCTCTTTAAGAGCTTTGAAATGCAACCACTCTTTTTGAATACGAAGTGGCTTTGGTGGCTAGATCCACCAATCAAGATTTTAGTACAAATTAATGATTCTAAATTAATGATTCTAATTTTGTTTTAGTTTCTCTGTGTCTATGTTTAATAAAGTTTCCAAACATGGTTAATAGTTGTATGGAGCTTGATTTTATATGATCAATTTCTCTCTAGGTCACTGAAGAGTTTGAAGTAATGTCAAGGCAAGACACGGACATGTTCTTTTATCAAACAACCAGTGAATGTGTAGTCACTGTTCTCGACATTAATGTGAAGGAAAAGTAG
>JASDQU011314440.1:13270-24600 GCA_032191745.1 Picea mariana
TGAGTTGAGGTCAATAAATTTGATGGGTTTGATCCCACAAGTTGGGTCACCCAAATGGAGAATTATTTTTCTTTACATGGCATTACTGATGAGTTGGCCAAACTTCACTATGGTGTTCCCTATATGAATCTTGAATGCTAGCAATGGTGGCAATGGCGTAAAAATGCACACTAGGGGTATATTTCTTGGACCCAATTTATTTTAGAGCTTTATGAATGTTTTGAAACTGACACCCACCATTTAGGTCGTTTGACCAAGTTGAAATAATCTGGCATAGTGGAAGACTTTATAACCACCTTTGAGCACTTGGCTTTCAAAATGGAGAGCATGGCATATGCCTTCTTTAGAGAATGTTTTATCAATGGTCTAAAGGATGAAATCCACGCCTAGGTTCTCATGGCTTGCCCCCAAACTTGGTTGGAAGCTACTAAATGCACCAAAGAAGCACAACAAGTTGTCTTTTCCTAGAACCAAAAACCTTCTTTTCTTCCCCACCCTCGACCTACCAATCCTTCCCCTCATGCCACCTCTCTCAAGATCCATAAATTAACCTGGGAAGAAATGGATGAATGCCAACTCAAGGGGATTTTCTATAATTGTGATGAAAAATGTTTTCCAAGGCACAAGTGTAGGAACATAATATTTTTATGACCATTTATTAGGATATTGTTGACAAGGAGGCTAAATTTTCCTCTATGGAAGAGCTACCCCCAAAATATGATCCTACTCCACCCATTGATCCACCAGAAGTTGAACCGTTAATTTTGTTGCACGCCCTCATGGGATTCTCTGCTCCCCAAACCATCAAGCTAATAGGCTACATTAAGAATAGGAAAGTCATAATCTTTGTTGATAGTGGCAACACCCATAATTTTATTCATTGTCACATTGCATGGGCAATTAGTTGCTATATTCATGTCATCAATAATTTTCAAATCATGATTGCCAATGGCAATTCCATGAAATGTGGTGGGTGTTGTGAAATGTGTGCCTACAAATTGGTCAGTAGCACCTGAAATCTCATATGTTTTCTATCGACATGGGCGATTGTGATATTTTGCTCGGTGTTGAATGGTTACACACTATCGGCTCCATCCTCATGGAATTTAAGGACCTCACCATTCAATTTCAACAGGAGGGACAAGAGTATAAATTCCAAGGTATCACAACAGGCTCCCTAGATATCATTAACTCCCACAAAATGGAAAAGCTACTCAAAAAATGTCATTCTGGAATTATTTCCCAAATCCATTCCATTCACGTCGTTGAGACACCCTCTGTGTAACCTGACCTACAATATATACTCTCTCGACACCGAACTATTTTTAACACCCCCCATGGACTTGCCCCTTCTTATGGAGTCCATGATCATTCTATTCCTCTAGTACTAGGAAATATTCCTCCCAATGTTTGCCCTTATAGTCATCTTTGCCCAGAAAAATGAAATTGAATTTTGTTTTTCAAGAATTTCTAGAAGATGGTGTTATTTGTCCTAGTACCAGGCCCTATTCTTCTCCAATAGTCATGGCACTCAAGAAAGAAGGCACTTGGCTCATGTGTCCTAATTTTTGTGCCCTAAAAAAATTCACAATCAAAGACAAATTTCCCAATCCTGTCATTGATGACCCTTTGGATGAATTGAGTGATGCTCAGTACTTTACAAAACTTGATCTTCGTTCTGGATACCACCAGATATGTATGAAAGAGGAATACATCCCCAAGACTGCCTTTTGCACTCATGAGGGTCACTATGAGTTCTTGGTCATGCCCTTTTTCCCGTGTAATGCCCCCTCCACTTTTCAAAGTCTCATGAATCATGTATTTCGTCATTTCCTTTGTCATTTTGTCTTAGTTTTCTTTGATGATATTCTCATCTATAATAAAACTTGGCAAGCCCATCTCACCCATGTGAATCAAGTTCTCCACCTATTATCTAAGCACAATTTTTTTTCTCAAACAATTTAAATGTGCTTTTGGTGCCTCTGAAGTTGAGTATCTAGGTCATATTGTAGGCAAGGATAGTTTACTAGTGGATCCTAAGAAAATTGAAGCTATGAAGGATTGGCCTATGCCTAAAACTCCTAAAAGATTTCATGGGTTCTTTTTTAATGGGCTATTGTCACAAGTTTGTTCGAAAGTATGGAAAAATTGCAGCTCCTCTCACTTCTCTCCTTCAAAAGAATGACTTCAATTGGACTCCAGCAACTGATCAATCCTTCTAATCCTTGAAAGAGGCTATGTGCACTACTCTTGTCCTAGAAATACCGGAATTCACTAAGACTTTTGTCCCAGAATGCAATGCATCAGGAAAAGGGTGACCAAGTTGTTTGGAAGATGAAATTTCCTCCTTGGAGAAACATAAATGGGTAACCAATATGTTTGGATATGATTGTGAGATCATCTTCAAGAAGGGAAAATAAAATGTGGTTGTTCATTCTCTTTCAAGGAAATATGAAGAATAAGGTTCCCTCTTTTCCCTCTCATTCATTGTATCACACTAGCTTCGAGTCGTCTGTTAGGAATGGTTGCAAGACCCCAAACATTCTAGCATGATCCAAAAATTGCAACATGACCCTCAAGCTTCTCGAGGGTACTCTTGGCATAATGAAGAGTTTCACTATAAAGGTTTCTTGTATTTAAGAAAATAGTCGAACCTTAAATCCAAGGTGCTCTCTGAGTTGCATGCTTCACCCGTAGTTGGGCATTCAGGGTTCACCAAAATCTATGAACAGGTCAAGCATTCTTCTTTTCTGGGACAATATGAAATAGGACACCCGCATATATGTGGTTGAATGTGATATCCTCAAACACAATAAGGGAGAAACAGTCAAAGATCCAAGAACCCTCCAATTTCTCTCGATTCCTCGTGTTATTTTGAAGGATATTTCTATGGATTTCATTGTTGGATTACCTAAATCATCAAATAAGTCAGTCATCATGGTGGTAGCAGATCATCTTTCCAAATATGCCTATTTATGTTCTCTTCAACACCCATTCACCGCATCCACAATGGCACAATTTTTTATGGATAATATATTCAAACTCCATGGCATGTATCATTCTACTATCTCTGAACAAGATCCAACTTTCACTAGCAAATTTTGGCAAGAATTTTTTAGGCTCCAGGGAACCCAATTGCATCTCAGACTTTCTTATCATCCCCGGACTGATGGAAAAAATGAAGTTATCAACAAGTGTTTTGAAACATATTTGTAGTGTATTTGACATAAAAAATTAGTGGGATCAGTGGTTACCCCTAGTTGAATGGTGTTAAAACACAACTTAACATACTGCCACTTGCATGACTCCTTTTGAAGCAGTTTATGGGAAAAAGTCACCATCGGTTCTCTCATACATGAAAGGTGTCTCCAAGGTTTAAGAGGTTGACAACATGGGTAATTTTAAGGATGGAAATTTATTTTGAAATGTAGAAACCTTGGCGAATGTTACTGGTCCTTTATATGTCAAATATAAATGTTTGGCGATATTTTTGTTAAAATATTCAAATTTCTAAGGATTTTATATAGTTTTTATAAAATTTTGGCGATTTTTAAGGTAAAATATTTTTTTCCTATAGAATTTGGGTGAATAATTTTTAGAATGGCGAATATTTTTTTGGGAAAAAGAATGGAAAATTAGCCCATGGGCGAAATTTATCCACTGGAATTTTCCTTGGTTGACAACAATCTTATAGTCTGAGTGACCATTCTCTGTACCCTCAAAGAAAATTTGGTCATGGCTCAGAATTGCATGAAACGACAAGCAGATTAGGGTCGTTCAAAACGTCAATTCGTTGAAATGAACTAGGTGTTTCTTCATCTGAAACATTATAGGTGGACTTCGATCAAAACTTAACATTGTCAGAAAATTTCCCCCAAACTTTATGGTCCTTATACAATTCTCAAGCAAGTGGGACCAGTGGTCTACCGATTAGCTCTTCCTAGTCATTCTAAGCTCCGTCATGTTTTTCATGTCTCATGCTTAAAGAAAGTGATTGGAACTAAGTGCCAAACTCAAACTAGTCTACCTAAGTTGGATGAAAAAGGTTCCATTTGGTTTCAGTCACAAGAAATCTTGGACCAACGAGAGTGTCTTCTCTATCAGTGTACCATCAAGGAAGTGTTAGTTCAGTGGAAAGATACAACTCCAGAAGATGCCACCTAGGAACCTACTACCATTCTGGAACAATTTCCTCATCTCAAACCTTGAGGGCAAGGTTGTTATTCAAAGGAGAGGACATGTTAGGGACCTAACCTCCCTAACCCCTAAAGTAGGTAGAATAATATATTTTCTATGTAATAAAGGATGACATTAGCTTATAAATCCGATTGAATAATGTGAACAAGTCTGATGTAAGAAGACTTAATAGAAGCTTCTGCTTCTAGAAAGATCTTCCTCTAGAATGTTATTTAGAAGATAGAATTAGTATAAATAGGAGTAGAAGGCATGAGAAAGTCTTGTCTTGAGAATTAATTTAAAAGAGATTTTCTTTGCTGGAGGTTTCTCCCTCGAAGAGGCAAGTGAACATTGCTTTCATTCAATAAATGTATTATTGTTGGTGTTATTCTCATTATTTTATTGTTCTGTTGGTATTTGCTGCAATATTTCCATTTATACTTATTATAATACATTTGGTACCTTACAAAAAACCTCCCTAAATGGGGAGACGTGATCCAAAATGGATCATTATATGAATTTTCATCTATTCTGGTACTTTATAGGTGGAAAAATTGGAGCAATTGGTTTGTAGGGCCCATTTAGGGATAGGTCCTACTTTGGTGATTTGGGATCCAAAAAATGTTTCAAAGTCTGTTTGAAGACTTAAATAATCATTTTTTGGGGTCAAAAATTTGTGAAAAAAGTTCCCAATCTATGAATGTTTTTCTACACATCGAGAGATTTCCAATGGCATGAAGATCATGTTGGTCAGAGTTGATATGAGGAATTTGTGCCTCTCACAAGTTGACCTATCTTGTTGACCACCATGATATTGAGTGTATTCCATGTCAACTTCTATTACTCACATATGTGAAACTAGTCACATGTGAACTTTCAAGAAGATTCTAGAGCATACAAAATCCTAACCCTAATCAGGAGTCAAGGCATGTAAATTCCCTAACCCTAACCTTGGACGACTATTGGGACATTATTAAATACATAGCTGCTAGGATGGAAAGGGGTTTCATTCTTATTGTAATGTTTATTGTTCCATAGTTAAGCAAAGCCTCTAGGAGTGGGATTTTGGAATAGAACAAAGGAAGTGGAAGATCATATAGTAACCATACTAGCCACAATGTCCATGGTATCTCCATAGTGAGTACACTTTCTTTATATTTGCATTTCATAATTGAAAAGAAAATAGTAACACGTAGGCTTCACCTTCTAGCTGACTTTTTTCTTGTATTTGATTTTTTTACGGCACATCTTGTGTTCATTATGTGGATGGTGTGTTATTTTCTTAGCTTCTTTAATTTTAGTTTCAATTTATTTCAACATTTTGTGTGCTAAGCTAATAAAATTAAATATGAAATCTAAAGTAAAACATTACATAATAAGAGATTACATAATATTGTAAGATTTGTTGTAAGGGACTATTCTGATGGAATATCCATGTCAGTTTACATATCATCTCACCACAACTAAGGATGCATAAACTCTATTGGATTTATGAACCAAAGTAGTTGTTGGTTAGTTTGATTCATTAATGGTAAACTTTTTTCTCTTGAAATGGACTTGACTTGAGCCAAACTCTTGAAATCATTATCTCTGGTTTGTTGGAGATTTTTCTTATAAAAAACAAGTAGGGTGTGGTTAGTTTTATTTATTTTTATTTTGGAAAATATTATTTTGGTAGTGCACATTAAATTCCATGTTGTCATTCTCTTTAAGAGCTTTGAAATGCAACCACTCTTTTTGAATACGAAGTGGCTTTGGTGGCTAGATCCACCAATCAAGATTTTAGTACAAATTAATGATTCTAAATTAATGATTCTAATTTTGTTTTAGTTTCTCTGTGTCTATGTTTAATAAAGTTTCCAAACATGGTTAATAGTTGTATGGAGCTTGATTTTATATGATCAATTTCTCTCTAGGTCACTGAAGAGTTTGAAGTAATGTCAAGGCAAGACACGGACATGTTCTTTTATCAAACAACCAGTGAATGTGTAGTCACTGTTCTCGACATTAATGTGAAGGAAAAGTAGTCGATGTTAGTATTATTGAAGAAGAGCCTAAAAAATATCCCATTTTGGTAAGTCCACTTGTCCAACACACTCCAATTGATGCCAAAGTTTTAATGAACTCGAAATGTTTCAAAGCCATATTAATTCAAGAATTTAATAAAGTGCCAAAAAAGTTAGTAAGAAAAAAAATATAAAGACCATACACATGTATAATTGGAATTTACTTTTACACCAAAGTAACAATGGTATAAACAGAATTCATTTTCAAAGCTCCTAAAAGAAAGAATTCCCCGTTTTACGCCACTTTTGTAACTTCTAATATTAGTTAATAATTAGAAATTTTAATTTATTTGCTTTGGAAATCTCAAACATGAACTGTAATTAGCTAGCTTGATTTGACATGCTTATTTTTTTTAATCCTTGTATTGTTTATTTTGTAGATGGAAAATTTGAGAAAGCTGTCCTATTTGAGTTCAGCTTTGCAAAATAATTTCCATTAGTGATGATCTTCACCAAGGAATGTGCTAATAAGATATTTGATGGTTCTATAAAGAAATAAGTATTCTTAACCTGTCTTCATGGCATTTTTCTTTTCCAAGTGTTTTATTGAGTTTTGATTCTCTTACTATTTTACATAGATATAAAAAATGTTATGATTTTTCCAGCAAGTGTAGTATGTAAGTGCAAGTTGTAATAACTTTTTTATTTTTTATTTTTCTCTTTATAAGTACTAAGGATTACAAAAAGATCATTCCATTTGTTTTTTTAAATCTTGCTCTTTAAAAGTACTAAGGATTATAGAAAGATCATTTCATCATTTCACGAAGATACAAAATAATTTAAGAAAAACGTATCGTTAAATTTTTTTTTTTTTTTTTGTGAATAAAAAAGGGAAAATCTTATTAAAACTTTTCAAATACAAAAAAGCACATAGCAACAGTTTGCCAATTGTTTCGTCAAGTTAGCGGAAACCGGGATAGATGGCAGACTGTGATGTTCATGTCAAAATTGGCGGTCCATCATCTGTCCTGCCAAAAGGAAACCAGGGTAGGTGGCGGACTTAAGTCTTTACACCACTATTCAGAGCAACCATGAAAACTAATCTGGAAGTAAAGCTGGACATTGAAGTGGAAATTAAACAAGCATCTAAGCATGAAAATGAAACTACGTTGTAGTAGCGCAAGGAGCCAGACTAAACTCCAATCCACTGAATTACCCGTTAGCATCGGAGGTTGCGTCACTGGGGTCGCCGCTGAGAGGCCCATTCCGAGTCTGCAGCACAAAAGGCCTTGCGCACATCAGGCATTTCTAGCCGGCTAGTGCATTTGAGTATGCCTCATATAACATATCGATACGTTGGTGCATGAGGATGTCGCGGTGGATTTGATACGCCATCTGGATTCGAAGCTCAAACACTAGCGCCTGTTACTCCGAGTGGAAGAATGGCGGGGGGTCTTGCCATGGTTTCAGGATTGTCGTAATAGGTGGTGGCGCTACGACTGGGCCACCCTCCACCGCCATACCACTGACTTCCTCGCATGTATCCTTCTGTGCTCCTGCCTTGTCTTTCGTCGTCCCGAATTTCTCCTCCATCCTGAGCTCCTTGACCTCCTCTGTTGCGCTTGAAATTTTGAAATCACCTGGAAGCATGGCGTCCTTGGGGTCAAGGTGGAGGAATTCCTCCACAACTATGCAAGTGTAAGCCTCCTTTACCTCCTGCACAGGCTTGTCCGTGTCTGGTGCACTAGCTCCTACCGAAAATTGGCTGGGGGGCTGCCAATTATCTGGCACAGTGAAGAGGAGGGATTCTGGAGGGAACTGAATTGGTTCCTTTGGGATCACCTCCTCCACATACGCCATTGGAGGCATCCTAACCTTCTCCCTACGCTGAGTGCAGGCTATGGATAGTGCCTGCTATAACTGTTGCCTCCTCCTCTGTCGTGTGGTGAAGCTATGTCAGGCAAGGCCGCGACGCGGCTTGCCTCTTTCCCTCGGCATGGAGGAGCAATGGAGGGTGATAATGCTTAACGTGAGCGTGCTGGAAATCCTCTGGTAGCTGCACCGGAACTCAGATTTGCCGACCTAGTGTGAAGCTAAGGTGAAATGGCTCGAATCTCTGCTTTGCCGGATAAGAACATAGAGGATCGACATGACTGCTACCACCAACTTCTCCCATCCACTGAATCCTATGGCCATCATTCTACTCGTGCGAGGGAGCAGTCCTTCACTTCTTGACGGGTAGTAATGGCAATGTCCCATTTAATGGTGAGGGGAGGGGAGCCAATATTAATGGTTGGGCTCTGACCTGTGCTACGTGGCCGCTCTGTGCTTCGTGGCAACCCATCCGGGGATCATTAAATTCTTTAGTTATTTTCTCTATTGTTCTTCTTTTGATTAGAGGTAAATAAACACATGCCAAACACATGTAATAATAATTACACTTTTATTATGACACATGTTTTTAGAGTTTCCTCATTCGTTGAAATTATTACCTCAATGTGGCCATTGCCAATTATTGGAACCCATATATAATAATAAACTTGCAACATAGCTTTGTGGGGAATTGAGCCCATTGTCTTAGCTAAAAATGGATGACACAACTAATGAGCATGATAAGGCCAAGGTAAGAGGTGAAGAGTGTTTATTTCTAATATATAAATTATTAGAAGGTATTGCATTAATTGTTTACTATGGTGCTTCCTCTATTGCTTAAGTGATGGCAATAACCAAGCATTTGTACTTTGAAATGTTATTATTATTTCTAAAATGTTATATTTTTTTTTCAATTATATTTTTCTTTGTTACATTATCATGGTTTTTCTACAATTCTATTCTATATATCCAACAAGCAATAAGAGTTTGAAATATTCTATATCTTGATTATGGTTTTGTACACTAATGTTTTTAAATTGATTGATTAAATATTTGAAATAATTCTATATCTTGATTATGGTTTTGTACACTAATGTTTTTAAATTGATTGATTAAATATTTGAAATAATTCTTTTAGTAGTAATCACACTATTAAAAGAACTTACAAATTTCTAAAAACAAATGCACTGATCACATTCAAGTTTGTAAAAAAGAAAAAGACTAAAAGTG
Source organism: Picea mariana (assembly GCA_032191745.1). NCBI lineage: Eukaryota > Viridiplantae > Streptophyta > Pinopsida > Pinales > Pinaceae > Picea > Picea mariana. Next base: position 22,555 of record JASDQU011314440.1, read on the forward strand.
TAGAGTCTACTCCATTTACTCAAGATACTAATGTTGTTGACCAACTTAAAGTTGAATTACGATGATGAGTTTTGATACTCATGTACTTGAAAGGAAATTTTTCTCAAATTTTTCAAATTTTATTTTCACAAGAGCAATATGCTAGGAATATAGGTTTTTTTTATGAAAACCTTTAAAAAGACAAACAAATTCGCTTGTGCATTGTTTATATCATAATATAAATTTTATTTCTTCAAATCCTATTTTCCTATTTGTCAAGTTTTTATCAAGTTCTTAAAACTAATGACCTAGGTTCTATTAATAATTTACCACACAACACCTTCATCATCAAGATAACGTTTTTTCCAATTATTAAAAGGGTTTTTCAAATTTTATTTTTACAAAAGCAATGTGCTAGTGATATAGTTCTTTTAATGAAAACCCTTAAAAAAACAAACAAATACGCTTTAGATTTATGTGCAGTTTTTTATCATAAAATAAATTTTATTTCTTCAAATCCTATTTTTATTTTCCTACTTGTCAAGTTTTTATCCAATTTCTTTAAAACTAATGACCTAGATTTTATTAATAATTTACCACACAACACCTTCACCTTAAGGTAAGGTTTTTTCCAGCTATTAAAAGGGTCATAGTTATCCTCATATTTGATATTTTGAAGTGAGGTTTTTTCCAGTTATTAGAAGGGTCATAGATATCCTCATATTTAATATTTTGACAAAATTATAAGGATGGTATTTACGAATACCTAGTGTGCATCTTTTGAATATATTTTCCTTTTTTGTATTGAGTTGTAACTAGGGATCATTGAATCTTATATTTCCTTACATATGCTAAGACAAATGTCCATTGCTGTGGTTCACTATTTATCAATAGGAATTAAAATGTCTATGTGTTTAGTGTTTTGTTTTATTTTAGGTGTGTTATATGCAGTTACATTTTAGTATTTTTTTATTTTACAATTCAAAATAAATAAATATAAAATCTTTTAATAGTTATTATGTGGGACATGGAACTTTTGTGATGTTGTTGTCGTATTTGTGTATATTACGGTGATAGATAATTATGTTTCGAGGGCTGAATACTTGTTTATGATGGGTGAATTTTTATTGTGATTTCTAGTTTGGAGCTAAGATGAATATTATATGAGAAAAATCTATGGACGAAGGAGAGGAGAAAATATTGAAGAAAACCTCATTGGTTATTTATTTAGTTTTGTAATTATTTTTTGAAATTTTAAAGATGATCCAAGGGTAGTTTGGTGCATTATTTGGAATAATTGTGAGTTGTCAAGTAGAGAATGGGTGTAGGCTACCAAGAGGACTAGTGGAATCAATGAATATATATTATTGGTTGGTTCAAAGTACTTATCATCTTTGTTGAAATAGATCGATGTTTTGAGTAGATTTAGGTTATGACTAATGAAGTTATTTCCTATAATGAATAATAAATTCAATATTGATAATTCTTTGCTCGTGATATTTGTATTTTTAAGTATAATATGAGTTTTGTCTTGAAACATGTTAAATAATATTGTATGTTTATTTTTATATAAATATATAATAATAATAATAATAATCAAATTTTAAGATCATGATCAAGCCAGACACCAAATTGGTGTATGAGATTTCCTTTTTTGTGGGACAAGGAAACCCTTCCGTGCAACGATATTTTTGAAATTATGCTTATACTAAGAGGGGTGGGTGAATCAGTATAAGATACATTTTACTTTATTTGAGAATCCATCAATCATTCATTAAATTTAAAATAGTAAATGCATGTAAACTCAAATCACAGTACACAGAGTTGAACTTGGGAACCCTTGTGGGAGAAAACCACAAAAACTTGTCTTCGTAAATGTCGGTAGGCACCAAACTATTGATACGAAGCTTGTAGGCACCAACCTAATGGAGACACCAATATCCTCAGCTAAGCACCAACTCAACAAGATATTGTGTAGGCACCAACCTACTAGAGACACCAATCTCCTTAGTTAAGCACCAACTCAACAAGATATTGTATAGGCACCAACCTACTAAAGACACCAAT
>JASDQU011314442.1:12603-29230 GCA_032191745.1 Picea mariana
CATCAAACAATATTGGGTCCATTACCCAAACCTTTGTGCTACGGGGCTTTCTTCAAGGGTTGACATCAATGACAACCAACCTTAATCAACGATAATGACTGAATAATAACAGCTTGATCAAAATAAGAATTTAGAACAGTAGTTTGATCATGACAGTAATTACTATGAACATTTGGTATAATGATAAATGCACTTAGAGTATCGTTGCCATTGTCAATATCATTACCAAAATCATCTTTTGTAAGAGTTGATTGCTTACGGTCTTCAATAAGCCATTGGGCTTCGCAAGGATCTAGATCACCAGAAGATTCATCATCATGTCTTTGATCAGCTTGAAGGACTGGAGGGTCTGTAAGGATTTCTTCATTTTTACTTGCAATCATGTCGTCTTCATTCTTACTACTACAGAAACCTCTTCTTGATTTACTTCAAAGTATTCTTCATATAAATTTTCCTGATCTGTTTGAAGGATATCTTGTTTTTTTGCAAATTCTTCTTCATATAATTGACCACAATTGCTATCATGTTCTTATTTTTTATCAGTAAACTGATTATATTTACAATCTTGTTCTACGAAATCTAAATTGCAACAATCTTCAAAAAGGAACTCTGATGAATACAATCTTTTGCAATATTTATGAAAAGCTGCATAGAATTAATTTAATGATGAAATGATGAAAGGGAGTAGAGATTTGTACCAAATTCAAGCATCCCCTCCCAGACTAAACATGAACAATTTCATCAAAACATCTTCATGATGAATATCTAGTTGATGCATGAGCTTATGAAATTTAAACAAATGCATAGTAGGATTATCATTTTTATCCTCTCTAAAACTAGTAAGATGATCTCCCCATTCTTTAATATCAGGAACAACATTTGGAAAACCAAAAACATTTGTAAAGTCCAAAGGAGAAAACCTCGCAGCAATCCGAGCAACGAAAGAAATTGACATTTTGAAACCAATGGAGTTGCCAATGAATCATGTGGAGTCTTCAAACCAAGGAGTCGCCAGGTGAAAAATGAACCTTTTCACGTATTCAATCTTTGTTCACCATCAAAGATTAAATTTTTACTTTGTCTTTCTCCCAGGGAAAAATAACTTTGTTTCTCCGTCCCCGACAACGGTGCCAAAAAAATGTTGTTCCTGAGATTAAAATTAAGGCTCAAAGAGTAATGTCAGGCTTCAGGAATGTTTAAAGAGAATGTTTTAAAAGACTGCTTTTTCTACCTTTAGTTATATAAGAGATTATCCTTAAATGAAATTAATAATAGGACAGTACAGAGGTCGTATTTCGTTGTCCGAGTCACAATTATAATATCAAATGGTGTGGGAGAAATTTACAAAACCGTTAAAAAAATCTAGGCATCAATGGTAGATGAGTCTCACCTTGTTTGTAGCAGAAGAAAGTAAAGAGTGCACCCTTGAACAATATATGAGATGCATTAATTCAAATCGCTTGCAGGTATTGTATTACTTACAATAAATACAGAGGAAAAACTGCTTACTTAACGAATTGTTGATATGATGTGATTACAGTAGTTGTGATACTAAATTGCAATCAATCACTTATCAAGGAATTACATAAAGAAATTCATAGATATGGAAATACAGAAGAAACACACAACTCAAACTTAACGAAAATTAGAATCTTTGTCTGCACTTGTATTAATACTCAAAAAAGGAGAGTTTTTTCTATTACATCCGACAAGAAGCAACCCACGTTGGGCTTGAAGCCTCTCTTGAATATATATTGAATCTATGTACTTATACAAAATTTGTCGCAACTCAAAACGGTTGGACTTCTTACAATATCTCCTAAAAACATAATGTAATTCGAATGAAACGACAACAGGTTGATATTTTTTGAGTTGGCGCTTTCATCTGTCTCTTCATATGCTCACAGACGAGTTCATTTTCCTTTTTAATTTGAATTGGGAACACATGTCCATTGAGGCCACCATAATCATTTGTTTATTGTCCTCGTCATCTGATTCCACTACTATCTATTCTTCGGATGCGGTCACTGGAAAAATAATATCAGTTGAAAATATGGAGGGAGTTATAATGTGACAGGTAGTTCAACGTTGGCTTGTTATGCGATGGCTAACAATTACGAGAAAGAGTAACTGCTCACGAATAGGATGATGTGCGGACAAGTGTAGGTGGTGAGGTAAACAGGGTAACTGATGTGGAAGGTGTGGCATGATGGAAGGTGAACGAGGTACATGACGTGGATGACATGTGTTTCTCTAGCATCCCTTTATGTTCCTCTATTTTGCGAGGGCGCCATAACTTCTAAGGAGACAGAGTGAAATTACTTGTTGCAGAGAAAATCCGTGAGCTTTTCAAACTGATAAAATCTTCCTAATTGCGGAAGGTGAAAATGAATTTGAAATCCAAGTGATTTTATTCAAATCAAATACATTGATTTTCATATATATTTACTGACAAAAAATTTATTAACTTTAATGGAAATGTCTACCTGGTGATCCGCAATCTGCATTTGAATCATTATCCTTAACTAGTTATAAATGCCACCAACACTTCAATAGTTCGTGTTCGAGATTTTTCGATGTGACAGAGTGGGAATTTCATGAATCCCGGATCTGCGAAGGTTAATCCCTAGATAATCGCTTTTAAACTCTTATTTAATCATGTTTAAAAAGGTGTGTCAATTTCAAGTGTTTCGGGAGTTCAGACTTCGGGAACTTTAAATGTAGCTCGAGAGGAAATTCTCGAAACCTGAAATTGTGAAGTGATTAATTATCTAGTAAAAGTATTAATTGATCATATTTAACTTTAAGCATTTCGGAAATTCAGACTTCAGAGATTTTAGAATATGATACAGGATAAGCATCCAGACTTCGAAGTGCGAAGTCTGTTGATCATGATTAACTTAATTAATTAACATTTAATACTTCGACATTTTGATATTTCGGTGATTCATGCCTTCATTCTTTGTAAAACTCCCGAAGGATCATCTCCCGTAGTGACGTATTATGGATGACGTCATTCTGGATGACGTGTCTAGGAAAGTTAGGTGCCACATGTTAACTCAGGGAAGACTCAAAGTTACACGTGTATTACGACTTGTGTCTTTAAAATGGTTTAGGAAAAGTAGAGAATATATATCTTCGAGCTTCGAAGTTTCCAGAGCTTTTATCATTAAGACGTATAGAATCACCTGAAGCGTGAAGCTCCGAAGCAACTTTTAGTGATTTGCCTCTTTAAAATTCAAGAGGCTCCAAAACTTAGAAGGTATTAGGGTCGTTCGATAAAAAAAAAGGAAAAATTCATCAACAGTGGATATTGCACGCACCTTATTTCTAGTTAACCAATAATGGAATTGAATTAAAAATCGAAAGTCACTTTCTAAATTACCGTTTCCTTTGGGAAAAATATATTTTCATGAGATGAGGAATATAAATCTCAAAAGTTTAGAATTGTATGTCTTCCAACAATATGGAAGACAACCTTTAAATCTAAAGAATGTCTATTTGAATGGATGGTCATGTCCTTTGGCTTAACAAATGCACCAGCCACTTTCATGAGGTTGACAGATGATGTATTGAGACCCTTCATCAACTCTTTTGTGGTGGTATATTTGGATGACATCCTCATCTTCAACAGAACGTGGGAGGAGCACATGCGGCATATTCAACAGGTTTTGATCACTCAGCGACAACAAAAGCTATATGCCAACTTGGAAAAAATCTCTTTTGGCATGAACATGGTCCAATACTTGGGCTACATTGTTGATGAGCATATGGTACATGGTTATCCAGCTAAGATCCAAGTCATCTGTGATTGTTCAACCCCGACCATACTAACCGAGCTTCAGAGCTTCTTGGGACTGGACAACTTCTACCGATGGTTCGTGTTGGGATTCTCCCATATTGCATGGGACCTCAGCCATGTGACCAAGGGTGGTGGCAGGGAAAAGTTCATGTGGGGGAAGGAACAACAACGAGCATTCGATGATCTAAAGCATCGCTTGTGCTCATCTCTAGTACTCTCCTTTCCCGATCTGCAACAACCATTCAATATTGAGATTGATGCATCTAACTATGTTGTAGGCGTAGTTCTCACTCATCACAGTCATCTGGTGGCATACCATAGTGAGACACTCTCAGATATTGTCTGAAAATACCCCACCTATGACAAAGAGATGTATTCCATCATACAAGCCTGTCGTCAATGTAAACATTACATTCTGGGAAAAGAGATGATCATCCACACTAATCACAAGCCTCTGTAGTTCATACAGACATAGGGGAAATTGCAGAACGACTGCCATCAGTAGTGGTCCACCTACATGCAGCAGTTCCATCTAAACATCAAGTATAAGATAGGGATCTAAAATCGTGTCGATGATTGCCTCATTCGACCTCCTGTGGCTTCCCTCACCACTGTGCTCCATTCCTATTGACATGAGGCATCTGAGTGACCCCAACTTTATCAACAAGATATTGACTTCGCCACCACCTATCATCTCTTGGGTACAGGCGCGATTGTCACTGATTTTCACATTGAGGACATATTATTATGCCATATGGCCCATCTCTGTGTTCCTAAAATCGAGCGTGCAAAGATGATTTGGGAATCCCATTACAGTCGGATGGCAGGACATTTTGGCGTGGAGAAAACTGTGGTCGTTCTTCAAAAACATTTTTATTGGCCAAAAATCTGATAGGACGTCAACAAGTATATCAGATATTGCACTACATGTGCCATTTCCAAGCGAACCATCAAGAAGCAAGGATTATACACCCCTCTTCCTACTCCAAAAAAGCCTTGGGAATCCATCTCAATGGATTACATGTATGGCTTTTCGTCCTCCAAGAAAGGCAATGACCGCGTATTTTTGGTCATTGATTAGTTTTCGAAGATGGCCATCCTCACAACCTGCAAGAAGAATATCACAACGACAAATACTACCTATCTCTTCTTTGAATGAGTGTGGGTCCATTTTGGGATACCACAGACAATCATCTCCAACTGGGACAACAGGTTCCTCAACACATTTTGGTCGAATCTCACTAAATCCAATCTCACAAAATCGAATCTCACATTTTGGACACTAAGCTCACTAAATCCACTTCTTTCCACCCCCAAATAGACGACCAAACAAAGGTCATCAATCAGATGATTGTGGACATCTTGTGCATGTACAAATCAAAGAATCCACATACATGGGATGTGAGTCTCCCCTATGTTCAGAACAGTTACAACAAGGCTTTCCATAGCTCCAACAACCATAGCCCATTTCAGGTGGGGTTGGGATTCCAACCCTTGGGTCCCATTGATGTTGCACTACCTCTTGCCACCACATAGACAAACTCTTCCCATGTTCACTCTGAGACCGACAAAGCCACCAAATTCATTGAGCGGATTCAGGACATCCCCCAACAGGTCCAGAAGATTTTGCAGAAATCCAATGCTAATTACAAGAAATGCCATGAACAACACAAGGTACAACACCAGTTTCATGTTAGAGATAAAGTATGGTTACATTTGCAAAAGTAGTGTCTCACAGGGCCCCATTGAAAGCTTCACCCACTTCTCTATGGGCCTTACACTATCACCAAGGTTGTGGGTAGCAATGCTTTTGATCTCAACACTCCACCCTTCCTTGTAATGCACCCACTGTTCAATGTGGACCTCCTTCAGCCATATTTTCCACCATTATTGGACACCTCAGAGATCACAGAACAACTGACACCAACAGATTTCAACCCTGACTACATGGAACAAGCATCCACTGATCAGATAGTGGATACACAGGTCAAGGGCACTCACCAGCAGAGGATCCAGCTTTATCGGGTTTTCAAGCCAGGGCAACTCCTCCACCAAGGAAAGTGGCTCACCCGAGGCCAAATCCAGCAGAAGTTTTCTCACGTGATGGGGGAAATCAACTCAATGGAGACCATTTCTTCCTAAGGGGGGAGTATTGATCCCGGTGGGTATTGGTGTCCACCCACCTATTCCAACTGGCTCCTCTTGTCCATTTTTAGTTCAACACGTTCTTTTGTACTTCTTTGTAATTGTGGGTTCTACACTTTTGGGGCTGTCTGAATCCCTACACATATTCTAGGTGGATACTGGTGGCCTCTCACCTAATCCAACTGGCCTATTTTGTATGTTTTCATGTCAACACATCTTGATGTACTTCCAGGGCCGTTTTGGAGCCCTAAACAATGTTTTTTTTGGCTCGTCATAGTCAAATTGTTGACAGAGTCAGAGTTTGACAGTGTAATGTGTAGTTCTCTGAAAGGAATTTCCAACGGGCTATCACGCGCTTAAAACGGATGTCGTATGCGAAAGTTACGACCCCGGGAAGTTGAGGTACCAACTTACCCATAGGGGCCCACATGAATTTTGGCATTTCACCTTCTAGGGTTAGGTTTTTGGATGTCTAGGGTTTTGGCATTCATGAGTAATATGGAGCCTCATTGTGATTATTCTTCTCAGACAGATGAGCGTAGCAACCACATCTCTTCTCATAGATAACTACCACCATTCGAGCAAGTGTTTCGGTTCTGCAATTTTATAGTTTCAGCCTATTTCATTTATTCAATAGAAGATATTGTTCACTGGATATCTGTGTTGTTCTGCATATCTATGTGTTTATTGTATTCGTTCTATTAATCATTTTGTTCCACTCCTAAATCCAGATCATCTTGTTTCATTAATTAGAAGTTTAACTAGTCTTTACTAGCTTTATTTCCCTCATCTTATACTTGATTTTGGTGGTTAAATTTGTGGATGATATAACTTGTTTACTGCAGAAAATATATTTCCATACTGCTGCAATTTTGGGACAACAATATTTCTTGTTGAATCCTTATTGCTTAAAGGCTTGTTTGATCATTGTTTTCCTTGTTCCGGGCAGGGCAAACATTGTTTTGCAGGTATACAACTATTGGAAATCATTTAACCTTCAACAACACTTGTCCTCGAGCCATCGTTCTTCTCCAATATTTACCTTTAGGGGATCCATCCTTCACCATATCACTTTCGGTCGCAATCCCCATAGGGTCACCAGGATTCTCCCCTTGTGGTGGCTTGTCATTAGTAAAGCGAGGGGAGTATCTATCTAAGGTGACAGTGGGTAGGTATTCCCATAGTTGTCACACTCTTGTGGTTTGGGTTGGGCTTTTCCCAATCCACAATTTGTGCAATAACATTTTGGCACTTTTGTCAGGGAGGATTTTGAATCCTCTTCGAATCCCTAATGAAATTTTGGCAATATTTTCCCAAAGCCTTTACCCCTAGCTTGCATGGCGATTCCACTTGAGGGAAGTTCCCTTTCCCTTTCCCACCTTTGATGAACACTAAGTTCATCTGACAACTCCATTAAAGCGACATCCTAGATAATAGAACCATGGCATCACAAGATTTACCATGGGTGTTCCATAAGGTATATCCTTCTATTAATGTTTAGAATATCCATGTATATCCAAATTATTTCCCTACGGAGTGGAGAGAAAGTTGTCCCAAATTTGGTGGTGACCCAACTCTAGCAATCTCCCTTGTTGTGAATTATATGAGATATGATTCAAGTATAAATGTATTGCATGAAGATGTACTAATGAAATTTTTTGTATCTTCTCTAGAATCAATTCAAAGGAAGTGGCTTGCACATTCATGTAATCTGAAAAGTATCTGGTCCTCTACAAAACTTGTTGAAGAGTTTCTTAGGTATAGGGCCCAACTACTCAGGATTTGCAGGCTACTTTCCAAGAGCTCAAAGATGCCCTTTACAAAGAAGGTTCCCAGTGGATGGCAAGAAGACAGTTGAAGAATGTGAAATTGAGGAAGAGTGTCACCCACAACCTGCAAAAGAAGCACTTGAAGAACACATCCATGAAGAAATTTCTCAAGAAGATCTCAATGATGAAGACCCGAATGACACATCGGTGTCCATTATCCCGCTTAATGAAGTTGTTTAGCCTCTTTTTCATCCTACATACAAATATGAAGAAGTGATTAGTCCAAAAGATGAAGACGTTTTCACGGGGGATCTCTCAGACACGGTTGATCAACATCTTGATGATTTCATACAGGTTGGGAGACATAAATGGGATGTGAAATGCTTCATTTTTTACAAAGATCCCATTTATGACGTAGAAGGTAGTTCTCATGAAAAGGGGGTTGAATTATCATCTTTGTAGGGTTGTTCTTCATGTGCATATGATTCAGATTCTTGGTAGCCTGGTGATGATATGGTCATAGATTTACTTCATCTATTTGAGGATGACTTGTCACCATATTCTCATGATGATTTTCGGTCATCCTTTGGCAGTTTTGATGCTTATCTTTTTGGTGACATGGATTTGTTCTATGAAGATTTCCAGCCACCATCGTGCTCAAATTTTGATGGACACCAAGTCATGGCCAACCTAAATCAGTTTGAGGCCTACACTACCAAACAAAAGTATTTTCATCTTAGGATTTTTGGCAGGGATTTGCATATAGAGAAGCAACATATTCTCAATATGGGAAAATATTTTTTCTCTAAACCCAAGGTCATCCCTTACCTCATTTCCTCTTCTCTAGAAGATCATCAAGCTTTCTTGGGATCTCTTATCTCCTCTCAACATTTAGTGAGAGGTGATATTTTAAGTGAAGATGAAAATGAGTCGTCGTATATACATGGTAACCCTCTTTAGAGATGGATTGATCAATCTTGTGGTTGTCCTTTCAGGCAGGATTTCTGGGATGATCAGGACTGTGGTTTCTCTTTCTAATAGGATTTCCTTCCTTCCACCCATCTCCATGAATTCCATTTCTTGATTGATTATATGTCTATTTATGCTATTGATTATTATGTGCTTGACTTTTATTTGTTGTATTACATAACTAAGCAGGGGCAGATACCTTGATGAGATGATCAACTGGTTGCACGATTCATTTTATACAGTTGAGAAAATGAGACAAATCAACAGTTTGGATTCATTTTCAGTCATTTGGAAATTGGAGCAAATCAATGTCCAGGATCATTTTGAGTGGTAGATTGATGGTCCAAATTCATATACGATTTGGTCTAAAATTTCTAAGCGTTGGAGTTCTCCAAAAGAATTTTTCGATAGTCAATGGTGAGATCAATGAAATTACAAGGAAATTTTAGTTTTCCGACATAAATCATCGATGGCCAATGATCGGATTGGTGAGTTTGGCGAAGAGTTTGGTTCGGCCAAAAATAGATTTTCGATCGTCGATGGTCGATGATTGGGGATCGACAGAAATTGTCGAAATATTTCATTAATCAAAAGGAAATCTCTGATCGTTGATGATCGATGATCAGGGGTCGACATATTTAGTGAGGCGTTCAATTCGTCTAATATAAATGGTCCATCATCGATGAAAGGAAAGGGGAGAATGACATGTCATGCCATGTCAGCATCCACATGTCATGCCACATCAACAAGAGTGTCATTTTAGTGTCCATGTGCCATGCCACATCATCATCTACATGTCATTCCATGTCAACCAAGAGATGGTCGATGGTCAATGATTGAGGTTCAGAGAGATTTGTGGGAAATATTGGTTTTCCAAGAGAAATGACTGATGTCTGATGATCGAGGTTCGAGGAAATCAGGGAGCAAGTTTGATTTACTAAAGAGATAGTTGATCGTTGATGTAATGTTGGAAAATGAATAGTCAGGATTTCTTTGAGCTGACGATCAATAATGGAGATTGATATGCGAGCTTGGGAAAGGTTTAGTGGATCAACGTATTAGATTTCTCCCAATTTTGAGATCAACGACTCAGATTTAAAGACTTTTATAATAGTAAAATAGTCAATTTTCTATGAAATTTTTAAGATTTTCGAAGGTCATTAACTTGCAGAGCGATTTTGAGGGCCTAAACAACATTTTTAGGAAGCTTAAATAAACTAAATCTAAGAGATCTTTCCAGTGAGTTATTATGAACACAAAATGGCGCTCGTATAAGAAAGTTACAACTGAAATTGTAGAGGGTATATTTTCGATATCAATGTAGTGTTAGAGGACATAACACATTGCTAGGAGGTTCGTTTGAGGCGTAGGAGACGTTTATGGAAAGATTATGAACTGTAGAAGATATTCATGGAACTAGATATGGAATTCAGGTACAAAAAATGTACAAGAAAAGAGAAAGAAGACACGTGTACCATACAAGGCTAAAAATGTAAAACAATGAAAACTTCTGTAGACCATAACTAACAGACTGGAGCCCAGTTAAGGGTGAAATTGTGATAGATTGTTCAGGAGATAGTCATGGACATAACCAATTAATATTTTGTCAAATTATTAAAGGATTTGGGGTAGGGATGCATGAACAGGGATAAAATTGCTAAGCTAGGAGAAAGTGCAAAGGGGGAAAGTTGTCATTTCCATAATGTTGCAGTTTTTTACCGAAGCATCAGTTTGACTATTGTAAATGTAATCCATTAGGGTTATGAACTTGATAGAATGTGTATAGTGAAGTCATTGTAACGCCATCTGGAGTCCAAGATAGCTCTTGGAATACGAATCCAAGGGTCACATCAATGTACTTATACATGTATCATATTGATGAATAATAGTACTTCACGCTTATCTAAATTAGTGTGTCTAACAGTGGTATCAGAGCTCATTTAGTCTTAAAAGCCTGGTAATTTCATGGTAATGTTCCATGGAAGGCCATTGATGAGCCAATGAAGAAGAGTGATAATGAATAAGAATAAATAATGTTGGCAATGCACACAATCCAAGGAGAAGACATCATTGGAGGGGAAATTCGTTGATTTTGGAGTGTCTGTTGGTAAAATTTAGATTTCTCCTTCAATATTTATATGTTTTTAAGTATTTCAATTGTGTTGGAAACTATATTCAAATACGCACCAAAGGGTATTTTTTTATTTCCAAGATTTATCTCTGTGTTAAAGATATTCATCCCATAAGAACCAGATTTTGTACAATCGCAGGGTATGTATCCATTAAAATGCAGATTGTAACCACTATACAAAGCCAAATTAATCATATAGCATAGCATTGGAAAATTATTTAAAATATCTAGCAAATCCCTCTCAATATTGATTTTAAAAAATTAGTGTTTAAGGAGAAAATATTGCTGATAAAATTTTCCCAAGAATGAAAAACGACCGCTACAAGTGAAAAACATTTTTTTCTCATGATAAAAGTTTTTTTTTTCTAAGATAACAATTGCAAATGGAACGCCCTTGTGATTACCCAAATGGGTATCTTTTATATTTTTTATTAACTTATTGAATAGTGAGATTGCTCTCAACAATCCGTCCACAACAATCTGTCGATTATATGCAAGAAATGTCATACAACTTCGAGGTTGTTCTCATTCCAACGATCTACACCAACCGTCTATTCCATTATTTTCTCATTGGAATAATTGTGCTCAATTTATTGGATGTCTTGAGCATTATTTTTATGGCTTTGCATATTACTTAGCATTCATGCTTGAACTCTATCGATTTTTTGTCATCCTTTGAGAGTTAAGAAGTAAGTATTTCGATATTTTTGCACGGCTACTCCATAAGCTAAATCTTTTAAGGAATTTATCTTGCTAGAAATTGCATTCAACTCTTTGTTTTGAGCTTAATAAAGTTGATTGTAGATTTATTTAATTTGCATTTTCAACTCTCCCTTAAACATGATTGAAAATCAATTTTTTGGCTCTCTTTGACATTCATTTCTAGCTCATGTCCAATCTTGAAAACTTGCATTTTTAAGAATAATTGTAACTTGTAAATAGTATTTTTACAAGTTGAATAACATTGTAAACAGGTGGATTTTAGGTAGAAGCTCACACCCTTCATTTGTTGAATTTGAATTGTAGAGTCTGATTGTTAAAGGGTGGAGTTGTAAGAAACCCTTGAGGTCTAAGTCAGTGTCTAAATGACTCGATTGTTGAACTATTAGAGTTACTAAACACTCTAATACTCTCTTCTGTGGACAATACAATCACAACTGACATAGAAACTCTCACTAATTTTCTAACATGTTTACAAGATTCATAGGACAAAATAGAATTTCTCTAGTTTGAATCACAATTCCAACAATAAGAAATACAACAAAAGAATCATCATTCTAAAATAGTCCTTGTTTAGAACAATTCTATTTTTGAATTTGAGAATGATTCATATCAAAATCCATCACAACAAATTTACCGAATTAATGAGAACTATGACCTCAAAATGAGAACTCTAGCCCTTAAACCCAATATTTTTGCATAAAAAACATGAAAATCAACCCCGAATCAAAAAGTGGTGCTACTGTTAGCACCATTTTTTCTAACGTGGGTTAAAATTACAACATTTTTCAAGCATGACCTTAAAACTCAAATAGTTTCTCAGAAAAACCTTAAAATCAACACCTAAATAAAAATGCGCTAACTAAAGCTAAAAGTTTTTTTCTAAACGTTAAAATTATGGTTCATTATGACCTAATTGAAACTGTGGCATTGAGGGGTTGTAGGAAGAAAGGATTAGAGGTGAAACATTTAAGGATGGGAAAGGCTATGGTTTATAAAATTTAATGGTTTAGGCTGAGAGATAACATGGGTTATGGTCAGAATTATTTCATGTTTAACATAGAATTGACAAATAAACAAATTCTAATTTTGGGGGGTTCTGCGGCCCACAATTCTTCTGCAGCCCGCAACTATGGATAAGCACTCACCGCATGTCACATGAATGACAGTTCTAACCTACACAAAATTCGTTGGAGTCTATTGAAGGATTAAGAAGCAGGGGTATTCCCGCAAAACAACTGACTTCTTGGTTAATGGGAACCTCTTGCGGCAGTCTGGACAAGTGCACACTCTCGGGTTCTCTCCGCTCAAAGTTCTAATCCACCATGGTCGGCTATGATGACGTGGTGGACTACTCACTCGAGCCTAGAGAATTTCTACCTTGGTTAGTGACAATTGGCAGTCAAGATCATCCAAAATCGGAACAGTTGGGTGGGGTTTTACCATCGGTTTCACAAGAGGACTTCTTCTCTCAACTTTCAAGAGTCTCCGGTAATTTTTTGGGACAAGCTTCAAAAGATTTCTCTTATCTAGGCGGTTCCAGAACTTTTGGGGTCGGGTCACCACAAAACTTGGCCCAAACCACCTTCCCAGAACTTGAGATCTCATCCTCTATCCCAAACGAATGCTTTCCCTCACCCATACATTGTGGTCCCCCTTTCACTTCCTCCCTAGCAAATCTCTCCTGGTCTTTTCCCAACCCCGCGATACCAAGTTTCCTACTTTCCCCCTCAATTGAGAAAATCTTTTATCAGCCAACCCTTCAAGGCTTAGGCTCACCCACTTCTGCTCAAACTATCGCAGACTAGGTACCTGTAGAACATGGCTCGAATCTGACCCATCTCTACCCTGTAGAGGAACAAGTGCTTTTTCAGGACCACTCAATAGCAGTGAAAGAAGGGTTTATTTCAACAAATCTCCGGCCAAAAAACTCTAGCGAGTGGGTCTCAGTCTTTGGGGCGGAGACAACTAATGTCTCTCAAAACCATCAGACCTGTTTTCACACAGGAGTCATCGAGGCAAGACATAGAAAACGCAAAAAATGCATAGGATCTTCAAATTCAAATCTTGACTTCACTCTAGGTGATGAACTAACCTTATTAGAAGTAGCAGAAATGGAGGATAAAACCCTCGTTGGAAAATCATATGGACGTCAATTTAGTGAAAAAAGGCTAAAATCTTGGGCGACGTCAACCTGGGATGAGATTTTCAACACGCCACCAAAATCAATCGACTGTCCAGAGGTTGGTTTATGCTCACTTTCTCAGATAAATATCGGGCTATTTCTGTCCTCCAAAAAAGTTGGTTCATAGACTCCTCCCCTATACTTCTAAAACTCGCGAGTCCCACTTTTGATGCGGATAATGAGAGATTGGATTTCATTCTCTTTTGGGTTCGATTATCAAGACTTCCCCCCCATCTATGGAACAAAAAGTGCTTCCAAGCTATTAGGAATCACTTAGGAGACTTCCTAGCTGTAGATATGGGATTCATAGATTCAGGGGAGATGGTTGTAGCAAGGATCCTAGTCTTATTAAACATAAGAGAAGGCTTAAAGGAATACCTAAACTTAATAGACTTGGGAATAACCAGGGTGCAAATTCTAGACTACGAAGGAGTCCCTTTCCACTGTAGGAGGTGCCACGAATATGGACACATCATCAAGGATTGCAAATACAACTCGAAGGGACACAGAAATCCTTTTTCCACTGTAGAAAACAGGTGGAACAATGAGTTTCCAATCTCCAAAGATACCAGCTCCCCCTCTACGGAGTCCTTTATAGGGGGCAATACCAGCGAACAAGCAGTGACGTAGGTTGAAAAAGTGGAGGATCCACTCACTCAAGGAGGAGACGGGTTGGCTCTAGTCCCAGTCGAAAGAGAAAGGTCGGATTCAGAAGTAGGCTCAGAGGCCATCCCTCAATTTCTAGTCAACAACCTTCTAGATATGCACATTACTATTTCCCGCTCAGCATTTGTCTTTTTTAAGGATTATATTTTTCTTGTTTGAATGGAGGTTTGCCCCCTCCCCCCCCGATCCCTCCTCCCTATAGCTTCCCCAACCTTTCTACCCCACACAACCCTCCGTCCTTTCCCCCTCTGTCTATTTTCCCCTCTGATCCTTCACAAGGCATAGAGCCTAGCACTCTTCTCCCCCTACCCCCCGATGAGTCCTCCTCTGAAGAATCAGAAGACTCTGTCATCAGATACCAACTCTGCAACAAGACAATATCCATTCCAAACACTGAACATAAAGGATTGGGACCAAACCCCGAGATCCAGAAAACAAAGAAGGGGCGAGGAAGGAACTCACATCTGTATAAGGCTTAATCTAGAGCTTTGGTCGATATTGCCTCTAGTAGTCAAAAATAAATTATTGGGGCGCTTAGAGCAGCGAAAACCCTAGAGAGGGTTCACCCATGAAACTCCTCACCTACAATTGCAGGGGTTTGGCAAGTTCCCCCAAAAAACTCGCAATAAAAAGGTTGGTCTTGACAAACCAACCAGATATCATACTTCTTCAAGAAACTCTCTCAGACAAAGAGGTGGCGACAAAAATTATCTCTACTCTCCGCCCAGACTGGGCCTTCATGGGTCAAAGTGCGAAAGGCAGATTGGGGGGCTTAGTCATCGGATGGAGACCTTAAAGAATTAAACTCTTAAACTCTTGGGCAATGGACTCTGTTTTAGGAGGCGATTTTTTGTTGGAAGGGATTGGAAAGGAGTTCATAATAAGTAATGTATATGGGCCACATACAGATCGAAACACTTTTTGTGTTAAATTATTTTCCAAAGAACTACTAAATTCTGAACTATTAATCCTGGGAGGTGACCTAAACTTCTCTCTAGGGGAAGCAAAAAGTTGGGGACCAACAACCCACCCAGATAGCCAAGCAGGGTTTTTCCGCCATCTGATGGCCTCTAATGGTCTTATTAATGTGGCTCCCCTAAAAATGTTACCCACCTGGAGGAATATGAGGATAGGGGAAGCCCGAGTTGCAAAAATATTAGATCGTTTCTTGATATCTAAACCCGTTGCATTGTTTCCTTTTCAATTTCGTCAATGGATTGGAAGTGGAGGTGAATCAAATCACTCACCTGTCTGGCTCGAACTGGAAGGAACTCCCAGTAAACCGACAACTCCTTTCAAATTAAATCCCTCTTAGATAAATGATGAAATCTTACAACAACTAATCAGGACAAACTGGACCAACTTAAGAGATACAGAGGAATCTCCAGTTGGTATCCAGTTTGCGTCAAATCTCAAAACGATAAAAAAACTAGTCATTCCTTGGGCCAAAGCAAAACAGAATTCAGAGAAACATGAACTACAAAATATTGAGAAAAAACTCAAACTTTTCCAAGAAGACCCAGAGACATTGTTTCTCTCAGATGAAGCTCACGAAACTTTAAAAACTTTATAAGCAAGACAAATAATCTTACTCGCGGAACAAGAGAATTCGTGGAGATTGAAAATCAGAGCTATTTAGTTAGAAAAAGGGGATAAAAACAAAAAATTATTCCAAGAATATGCAAAAGGAAGGAAATTTCAAAACATTATATGGATTCTAAAGGATCAGGAGGGCAGATCCTGCACAACCTTTGAAGGACTAGCTAACCTGGGAAAAAACCATTTTCAGACCCTCTTCAAAGTAGACATGAACATAAATATTGCAGAAATAATAAAGGTGGCCTTATACCTCACAAAATTTGTAAATGAACAAGGAAACCAAGATTTGTTTGTCGAAGTCACAGAATATGAGTTAAAAGAAACCCTACAAAGCTTCCAGAAGGACAAAATACCTGACCTAGACAGGTGGACAATTGAATTTTTCAGGGGATTCTATGATCTAATCAACAAATATCTGCTAAAGGTAATCGATGAATCACGAACAAATGGTAGAATACATGGGCCTTGTTGTCGCCCTAATGCACACTTGCAAACGTGAGCTAAGTCCGGCTCACTTAGTGTGCCCTCGGAGACACAATGTCTAAGTCCCTGCCCACACTGTCACCTTGGCAGGTACTTCTTCCGTCTAGGATTACTCCTAGGGAAGCCAAGGGGGGTTGTCCCTAGTTACTAAATGGATT
>JASDQU011314443.1:0-11239 GCA_032191745.1 Picea mariana
TTTCTATTGCTATTTCGTATATCATTTCTGTGTATTGTGAAGATTATGCTGGATATTTTACTGTTATTCTTCCATTTCTAGCATTTTATTTATGTTCTGCATATTTTATATATCTGGTATCTTGCACTGAAGCCCATTCTCTCTCATCTCTTAGGACTTCAAAATGATATATGCCACCAAGGATAAGGAATGCATGTTGCTTGTTGTAATTGAGAAAAAGAAGCCTAACTATCCTTAGGGCATGTCTTGTGCTCTGTGACTTCAAGATATTTAGAAATAATGACTTGTTGGAACTAAATTTTACATTGTTGACTTTCAGAAAAGTTAATGAGATAGTTCTCGAGTGACTTAACAAATCCATGTTGTTTGAGTAGAATATCTTCTCATTCAATAATTTAGGGTCAAAACTAGTTTAGGTCTTAGTTCAGAAACTCTTTCAAATCAATTAGGAAAAATTTGAGAGCCTTATCAATACTATTTTTTTCATTTTTTCTCTATTTGAACAATTTTTAGGCTCGGTTTCTATAAGATCTTGTTACCATTTGTTGAAGGCATGATTATTAGTTCTTAGAAGTTTACATGGGTGAAATCCAAAAAAATATAGGCGAAAAAAGTACAGTGATTGATTTTGAATGATGATTGATCATTGCCATGGATTGAATGCAAAGACATTGTCTCTTCACAAACACAATAACAAAGATGATTCGCTATGTAGGCTTAGGCTTCTCTAATCTTGGTAAAATATGCAAAGCAACTGCCAACTTGTTTGGCTCACATCTCTCATAACATAAATTATTATCTATGTAGATGTAAACTTCCCTGGTCTTGGGGAAACATGAGGCAATTAGCAACATTGTTGGTTATGATGATTGGTCATATTAGTTATATGAAATGTTAGTTGCAAAAGGCTCACATCTAGTAAAATTATGATAAGACTCTATATTTTGAAGCATATACATTATATTTTGAAGCATATACATTGAGGTGGAAAAAGTTAAACACCCCTTCATATAATTTATCTTGGAGTTGAGAGGCTAGGTGGAGTTGAAACAATAGATTATCAATATGATTCAAGGGACTAGACAAAGTTGAAACAATAGATGATTAATATGTGAAATAGATGATTAATATGTGAACCAAGGGTTTKSTTTTSTTATAAGAAAGATGTATAGTKTTRAAAAAGTAATTTTAATTCATTGAAGACCAATTTATCGACACTAACACTTAGTAGCCCCACTTACTATGTTGTTGAGAGAAAAGATGCAAGGTGTATCATGTATAAGAATCACATTGGATAGTGAATAACTATGTATGGGGATGAAGCTCCAAAGATCCATGAATTTTCTATACATTTGTAGGACTATGTATGGGGATGAAGCTCCAAAGATCCATGAATTTTCTATACATTTGTAGGACTATGTATGGGGATGAAGCTCCAAAGATCCATGAATTTTCTATACATTTTCTATCTCATGTTGTAAACTTCCAATGGTTGAAAGGAATTGGGTCGCTTACAATTTTATCCACTCCATTGAGAGGAACAGATTTTATTCTAAGAGATAAAAAAATACTTGTTAAAGATTGCATAAGATATTTGCATTTTGTTTTGTTGGGTTTTTTTTTTTTAATGGAATGAAAGAGGGATGCAAACCTTGTTATAGTTTGTGCCAAAAGTCAATCCCCAAGCAACATTTTCGAGAGTTTTGAATATTTTTTGGATTTTGTTATTTTTTTGGGTCATCCCCTGGAACTATGTGGAATTGAACCATATGTACCAGAACCAGATCCCCTCCCAGAAACTTGTGCAACATTGAGGGTGGCAACTCAACCCAACATGTAAGAGTTCTTAAAGCATATTCTTCATTCATAAAAGAAGAACCCTGCAGTGCAAATGCTACTGCTAGTCTAAGGAAACAAAATAGATTGAGAAAAGTTTATTTTCTATGTGATCTCAAAACACCTCCAAAATATGTGATCTCAACTACTAAAATTTACAATTTTTTGAATTTCCAATCAAATTTTAGACAAAACCCTTAGGAAAAAGTGCAAAAAAGCAAAAACTTAAAATGTTTATACTCTTTATTTTTTGATTATGCACAACAGGCAAGGCTAAAATTTACAATTTTTTGAATTTCCAATCAAATTTTAGACAAAACCCTTAGGGAAAAGTACAAAAAAGAAAAAACTTAAAACATTTATACTCTTTGATTCTGAGAGAGTAAACCCTTGTTGTGATCAAGTTAACACTTCTCGTGGTAAGTACCTTTCATGATAGTGAAGCATCTCTTAGTGCTCTTAGAACACTAAGCTTTAAAACTTTGTAGGATTTGTGTTTCCCATTGATCCAGGTTTTAATGATTCTCTGATTTATACTTCCACTCCCATATAAGCATTTGGGGGAGATAAACTTCTTGCCAAATTATTGGTTAAACTAAGATTGGGATCTTAGTCTATGCCTATCCATGATGATAGGAGGTTTCTGGATTGTTATTCTTGCTTTGAGGTCGAGAAAGGATACAATGTTTACCAAAGAAACCCTTTCATCGCATCTTTGAGCAATGATGTGATAGGAGCATGAAATATATTTAACTTTATAGTGATTGTGATCAATATCAAGCCTACTATGTAGTATTGAATGTTATGGTAGGTGTATTATAGGTCATTGGATTTGAAAGTATGCTACTCAACATTGAATGTAGTGGCAAGTGAATTATAGGTCATCGGATTTGAAAGCCTGCTATGCAGCATTGAATGTTGTGACATGTGTATTATAGGTCATCGGATTTGAAATCATGCTATGCAACATTCAATGTTGTGGCAGGTGGATTATAATGTTGCGACAGGTGGATTATAGGCCATCGGATTTAATGTTGCGACAGGTGGATTATAGGCCATTGGATCTAAATAACATCCTTATGCTATTCAGATCTGATGGCCTATAATCCACCTACTGCAACATTGAATGATGTGACAGGTGGATTATAGGCCATCAGATCTGAATAGCATCTCAGCATTGAATTTTGCAACAATTGGATTATAGGCCATCGGATCTGAATAGCATATTGAACGTTGCAGCATGTGGATTATAGGCCATCAGATATATTCAAATCTGATGGCCTATAATCCACCTACCACAACATTCAATGCTGCCTAATAGGGTGGATATTGGTCGCCTTATAGTCACATTTTCTATGTTCGAGGAGCATATTTTCAGTGTAATTACGTCAAAGGTGATCTTTAAGGGGAGGTTTCTCTCACCCCTTTGTTGTCTTTCTAAAGCCAATTGGAACTTGCCATCTGTTAATTGCGATAGACAAATCTTTTTTTGACCCATGTTCTCCTTCACCGACTCGAAACTCCTACTTCATCGAAAGAGGGGCAAGTTTCCTGCCAGAGCGAGCTCGGTGATCCTAGGTTCATCTTCGTTGCAGAGATGAGGGGTGAGCATCTTGACTCCTTGTTGTGCCTATGCACCGTTGGTGAATTTCTCTATAGTGGCTCCGCTGATAGAACGATCGGGATATGGAAAAGGGACCGTGGAAGATTCTCACATTCAATCATTACTGTCTTGCAAGGTCATGAGGGCTTCTTCGGCCAAAACTTCTTCTTCTAAAGGGAGACGCACGGAGAAGCTTCAAATAATCCATGTGAAAAATGATGAGAATGAGTTAGGTTTTCTGATGGATTTAATGTTGCCATTGCTAGGCAATTCAAGAAATTGGCAACTCCTGTGAACGCGGCCCAAGCACTAGGTAATGTTGTATTGTGTGATGGGTATAATCATTGTGCTTTCTTGACTGCAGAATACATGCCTCCATGAGTTTCTACAAAGACAGAGGCAAAAACATTGAAAGGAAATCATCAACTTTGAGTCAAATCGACAGTTGGTTGAAGGATGGTGATTTGAACTTCTGCAGAATAGGCAATAAGCATTTTGTCTCTCTGCTACAATTTGGTAAATTTCCAAGGTATGATGAACACTGCAATTTCATGAAAGCTCTTTACATTTCCATGGAGGGATTCCGAGTAGGCGCTTCTGTTGAGTCCTCCATGGAAGCAATTCAAGAAAGTGTCATTACCTGCTTTCTGAAAATTCTACCAAAATACATTAATGGAGCGTCATTTTTTTATGAGGCCTCCTCTGGGACTTCGTCCTCACAACATCATGAAGAATTGTGTGGCTCTAGTTCCATTGATAGGTTTTATCAACTGCACCAAGAGTTGAGTAAGCTCTTAGAAGGCATAGATTGTGATAAGAAGCTCATATTTCCCGGATCAGAGGTAAAATTTACTTGTTATTATGATGTTGATCATTATATTTATAAGATTGCATGGCTCCCAAATCAAAGTGGGCCTGTTAGATATGGAAGAGAACTAATTTTGAAATGTTCACATCCAAAGAAGACCCTTAAGGCCATGCTAATGCAATTCAACAAAGAAACATATGTAGCGCCATTTTCATTTTCAGGTGACCAGGTCAAAATGAGTATTGAAGGGAGTAAAGGGAACATTAAAGGAACCTTTGAAGTTGTCAATAGCAGTTATATCGTTGTTTAAAATTGGATTGAGTCTTTGATTCCTAAGAAATTACAGTGTTTATGTAGAAACATCGGTTTTGTAACATTGTTGGTCACCAAAGTGGGCACTGATAAACAAATGCCTTCAGTTGGAATGCCTCTCATTCATAAGATTTTGACAACAGAGAACTTGAAGAGTGTTGAGCATGACCTGCCAGATGATTTTGGCAAGCATTTTAAACAATTCGAGTCAACTGGTGGAGTTATTGTTGATCAAGAGACGTGGGTCAAGCTTCTATTGAATAAACAGGTCAGATCAGTAATTTCAAATATTTATAAGACATCCATAGAAGGGTTCGAAAAAATATTGAATCCATGGTAAGAAAAGAGTTATGGAGTACTTTTTTAAAGAATTTTGAATCTCAAGGCATAGAAACCATAAATATTTTACAGCAGAACCAACATTCAGAAAAAAACAAATTCCTCTCGGCAATGAAGCGCGAGATGTCAGTGATGACAAGAAAACCAATATGCAGGTTCATCGAGGCTTGTGAAGTCTAGATTTCTCAGATTCCTTATATCCAAAATTATCAGATTCCTTACTTTTCTGAGAAGCTAAATTTGAAGGTGTCAATTGAAAGACATGAGAAGCCTAACATTACATGGAGGATTTATGAGCTGATGCAAAAAAAAAAAAATGATTTGGAAGAGTTAAGCCGAAACAGTGAGTATCGGATCACTCCTACATGCACTAATCAATTTGATTTGGTCACCCTTGACCTTGAAGTAGAATGAATACTAAAAGTGGTGGCCCTCAAGTCTGATCAAGTGTTGGCATTCATTCAGAGTTTGGTCGATTCATGCCTGGATGTTTATAGTTTCTTGCGCATGCATTTAAAGATAGATAGCATGAATCCTATACGAAGATTCAAGAGAGGCTATGATTTGTTATCTGTTGATGAAGGTACTCGATTTTTAGCCTTATATGATAAGCTAGCCTCTAAGGTTGCAGTATACAAGTTTGATGAATCTTTATGCAACCTAGACTGGATAGGGTGGAGGTGGATCTCCATAAAATTTTTGGCATTGAAATCTTAACATGGATGCATCTGATACCGGGTAAAAGGGAATTGATCTTGATTGATGATACAAACAGGGTCATGGTGATGGAACTCCATCAACATCCTATGATGAAACCCATGCCACTAATTCTTCCTTCACCTATTTCAGTAGCTCTTGTTTCTGTGGATGGATCATTTATTTTTGTCCTACCCAAGTCCTCAGACAACAATGATGGAGTGGTAGAAACTAACAGGGATATGATGGAGGTGGATGGAAAAGATATTGACTCTTATGTCACAGTGGATATATATGTCTTGGTCGATGTCATGAGCCACTTGAGGACCATTCACCTGAACAAAAGCATCGGAGATTTGGGAGAGCTTCAATCGAATATTGTGAATTTTGGATCATAAAGTCATCTCGTTTTCTTTAGTACATCAGCTCCTCGTAACATTTATTCCTACATATTGAAAAATGTTTCAGCAGAGGAAGTTTTCCAATTGCAAGCAATACAAAGCATATAAAACAAGGTACCTGAAGTCTCTGAAGAAAGAAGAATTTATGGATCTTGTCCACCACTGGAGTATATATACCATAATTTTGACAAGTTTTCAACTAGTCCTCCTCTGTTCAATGAAGAAAAGAGGGATGTTTGTTTCAATGTACTATTAAGCATCGAAGACATTGATAAAAAATGTAATGAGCATGGATGTAAGAATGTCTTGAGATATCTTCTTCAACAACTAGAGAAGGAAAAAGGTAAAGATTTACCAAACACAGATATTCGAATTGATGTAAAAAGATTTGAACCATGGATATCTGGGGGCTCATTTGATCTAATGGGCTTGGAAACTAAGGCTATGGGAACATGGATTCGCATGCTTGCTTGCCTTGTTCCTATCCAAATAGCCCGAGCAGAAAACAATGGACTGCTTGCTCTAAAGGATGGGTTTCAGATACCACCAGAACTCAGTTATGACGACAACTTATCTCTGGAAAATTTGATTACTTTTGGCATTTATGACATGGTTCTTAGAAACTGGGAGGGTGAGATTATTGTAGTATCATCCACGGGAAAACAAGGCAGTGGAAAATATTATCTGTTAAATCACTTGTCATGGTCTATTTTGGATGTGGCAGGTGGAAGGTGTACTGATGGAGTGTGGATGACTGCGAGAGCAGCAGAGAAACACATCTATGCCATGTTGGATATTGAAGGATTGGGTAGTTTTGAGCGGACAGAGCAAGAAGATATGCTCTTATCTATTCTTAATGCAGCCATAAGCAATCTAACAATCTTCAACAAGAAGGTAGGCTCTTAAGTTCTTTGAGATTTTTTTTATAATTTCTTTTTTATTATGAAATAAACAATATGTATAATAGATCATCTCTGTTTTACTGAGATAATTGTTGAGATAATCACTGCAATAAAGTTGGGAGAAGGGTAAAGTTGAAATCGGATTTCCATCCTTAATCAATAAATACCTTCAATGTTAATCTGGGCACATGCCTTATTTGAATAGATCTTTTAGAATGATGCCATCGAGCGAGTCAGGCACAAAAATCTTGTTTGTTTGCTTGGGTATTATGTTGAGGGTGCAGGCAGGTATTGTCATATCTGGATGGATCTATCTATTTCTTGGGTATACTATTGATCATGGAAATCTATTGCTTATAAAATTATCTGATAATGTAGTGAATGGGTTTTGATGATTGATAACCAAGATGTCAGTGTACAAGTTCATTGACAATGGAAACCTGGAACAGTGGCTTCATGGAGATGTAGGGCCTGTCAATCCCCTCACATGGGAAACCAGAATGAAAATTATTCTTGGAACTGACAAAGGGTAATTCATCTGAACATATAAATTTATCAGTTTTGATTGATGGAGAAGCCCATGATACAGACATTCTAGATATATGTTGTTGTTACTGATTTAGAATCATGGAGGTGTGTAGGTTAGCATATTTACATGAAGGGTTGGAGCCCAAGGTTGTTCATAGAGACCTAAAATCTAGCAACATTCTCCTGGATAAGCAATGGAATGCCAAGTTTTCAGATTTTTGGTTGGCCAAGCTCCTTGGATCTGAGAAAAGCTATGTCACAACCCAGGTCATGGGGAATTTTGGGTAAATACTGATCCCTGTCATGCTATTTGGTTCGAAGGCTTAGTCTTTAGTATTGAGCCTCAAGAATGTAAACATTTTTGCATGAATGTTTTTACATTTTGCTGGATTACTAGCCTACAAAGAGAGGGAAATCATTAGCTTTGGTGCAGGAAAGAATCACGTTTATGCAATTTTTTCCCTTTTACTATGCAGTTGGACCATATCGATCTATGGGATTGGGAAAAACTTAAACTTGATGAGATATTGGGGGTTATTCAAGATCTCTGTTATTAGTCATATTGCTAGCAGTGGTTGATGGTGTTTTGAAAATTCGCTTTTGCAAGAATGTTTTTTCATTTTGTTGGATTACTAGCCTAGAAACCAAAGAAAACCATTATCTTTGCTAAAGGAAAGAGAAAAAACATAAACTTAATGGGATTTCTAGTATTCAGGGTATTAGATTGATGGTGTTTTACGGTGCTTGTAAAACAAAGACTGAAAATATCAAATTAATATGTAAGATCATCCTTTCTTTCTAAATTGGCGCTAAGGTGCTACATTCTATTTATAATATAGTTGTAACGATTGGTGATCAATTGAATGGTTTTAAACAAAGGATAGGCAAATCTTTGTAGGAGTCATTATTACATCAAGTTTTGAGATAAACATGAAATCAAAATAAAATCCTTTACATACCCATCATAACTTTTAAGGAGTCGTTATTATCTTCACCAAGCCTGTTATTGGCAAGTTCAGCACCACAGTTGTAAAAGTAGACAAATAAATCTGGTAAGCCTGTACATGCAGAGAAGCAATACCACCATTATTTAATTTTATTATTTTTTGTTCATTGCTTACCATTGTTGTCAATATCTTGCATTGCAGTGCAGGCTTCAAGGTCGTTGTTGCTCATCCTCAGATCATCTTCTTTTCTCTGAACTAATTTGTAAAAGTTGTGTACATAAAATATTTTATTGGTATTGGTGGGTTGTTTGTAAAAGTTGTGTACATAAAATATTGTTGGTACTGGTGGGCTATTTAGTTTCAATACCAACAATCCTTTTGCCCCAACAACAAATTGTCAACTCCCTCCTATATAATCATGCATGATGTATCCATGTTGAAGTTTGAACCTAATTGTTAGCTTTTTGTGGAGATAACCCATGGATTGTCCTCAGTGTGGGGATAATGTTATACTTAAGCCATGATCGCTTGTAACAAAGCATATAAATATTCTTGAAAAAGTAAATACAAATTAACTTTGGTCAGACCAAAATGATATTCTATGCTCAATGTTGTTGTAGATTGTTAATTTTAACCAAATTTAATTTGATAGTAATTTAGTAGCCTTAGTCCCTATGTGTATAGATAAGAGATGTTCATTGAACAAGTCAGCTAGTCGTTTATAATATTTGTAACTCGTTAATTTGGGAAAGCTAAATGAGCACATTTGCATTTCTATTTTCACATCTCAAACTATAATTAGGTGGTTGTTATTGTAACTTGTTAGTTTGTGTAAGCTAAATTAATACATATTCATATCTTAATCATAATTATATAACTATCTCAACTTCAACTTCTTATAATTTCATTTTCAACATTATATTGAGAATATTTTTAGTATGTGTGGATTTTGTGTAAAATTAGTAAAGAATATAAAAAATAATGTAACATTCTAAAATAATTTAGATATAAAGAATAAATTTAACATTCAAAAAAACCAAAGTTGTTACTTTTTCCTTTATCTTGGCAAGGGGTGCCACCACTAGGGAGAGTACTAATGGATCACTTCCCTCTTTTATTCCTTGCCATCCTCCTCCCAAGTTAAAGCTCCATTTTGCATGGTAGCTAATGTAATTGTAAAAATGCTCAAAATTAAGTTCAATATGACCCTCAATTAGTTAAAAGATTGGAAGGAGCCCCTACTTGAATTTTTCATCAAGGGTTTTTTGAAACATAATTTTATCCCCCTCCACCCTCCTTCCAAGTTGAAGCTCCATTTTGTGTAGTAGCTAATGTAATTGCAAAAATGCTCAAAATCAAGTTCAAAGATGACCCTCAATTCCTTACCTTAAAAAAATGGAAGGAGCCACCTACTTGAAACTTTCCTCAAGGATTTTTTAAAACAAAGTGTTGTACTAAGCGTATTATGTTCTAGAAGTTTATGGGTTATTTAAAACAAAGTGTTGTACTAAGCATATCCTGATTAATGCTACAACTCAACTAGCATAAAGAATTATGTATTGATTCTAGAATCGACGCCATGAATAGGGTTTACAATAGCCTTAGGTTTCTCAATGTTGAGAATCATAGGAATTTGTGTAATGGTGCCCTAGAATCTCCAAAATATTGTAAGAATATCCAATAATTTAGTTTGAAGGGTGTTCTCCAATTCAGTCATTTTGGGTTGTGAAAGATATGTGAGAGTTGTCTAACAGTTATTATCTCTTTGCTCCAACATCTATATTAAAATTGCTTGTGAAATGACTTCTAAGATGGAAGACGTGCTAGAAATCTTTGATAGCACTTAAAGTAGTTGTTTGTTTTATTTCACTTTCATAACAAATTATGATCGAATCTCTAGGTAGCAAATATCTTTATACGCCATTCATTTCTTT
Source organism: Picea mariana (assembly GCA_032191745.1). Lineage (NCBI taxonomy): Eukaryota > Viridiplantae > Streptophyta > Pinopsida > Pinales > Pinaceae > Picea > Picea mariana. The sequence continues at coordinate 10,307 of JASDQU011314443.1, forward strand.
ATATTATCTTTGTTACATTGTTTGTTTTCTCACTAAATATGATGGTCATAAAACATATCTTACTCAGTTTTTAGGCCTTTCCTTTCCCCACTTCTGTGTATGCTAGTAGTAATTATTTCGGATATTGTAAAAGCCAGATTGAGAGTCTAGACCATTTCATGTACAGCTCGGCAGAAAAATGCAATGATGCCTATTCGAAAAGTTTAGCGTCATATTCACATTTGATATGTTCGAAGAAGATATTTGGAGAGATTAAGTGATTATTTCAGATTTTGTAAAAGCATATTGAGATTTTATGTACAACTACGGTCAAAAAGGAAAATATTGCAGAGGTTTTACGTGAGAGTGTTAACTAGAAGTATGGTTTTACTACTAATTAGGATTGAGACCGTTTCATTTGCAGGTTGGAATTATGGGAGGTTGGAATTATGGGTGGTGGAGTGATAAAACAAAATACAAATTCTATCATTAAATGAACTTTCTACTACGGCCCAGGCACCAACACAAGAGCAGAACTTATGGATGTCTAAGTCATTCTTCACTTGGCTTTCAGGTTTTACATAGAAAATCTTCACTTAATTGGAGACTCAAATTATTGACTGGATAAATCACTAAGGCAAGCTAAATATCATCACCCTTTTGGCCTGGGAAGATAGAATCAAATCACTTTTCCGCTACTTCAAGAAACTATCTTTCTCACACACTTCGAGTAAGTACAACAGAAAAGAGGACCTGCTATCAAAGACAACACTTCAAGGAAAAGCAGGGTTTCTCATTTATAACTAATGGAGAGATGGCCATAAAGGGCCCACTCTCTCTATCAAAATCTTCTAGATCTGAGGACATCTCAGTTCTGTCAAAACATTTCATCTTTTCTAATATTTTCATAAAGCATGTGGACGGAAGCAATATCTCCAATGTACTCCTGTCTCA
>JASDQU011314444.1:0-16294 GCA_032191745.1 Picea mariana
AGCATAATCCTAACTTCACTTGGTGTATTACTTGTCTTAGGCACCTAGACCTTGGTTAATGCATCCCAATGCATTTTTCCTCACTTGATTCGACTTTCTAGAGAGGGTAGGAGACACTTTCCTTGTTTTTAGGGAGTTTCCCTTAAATTTAGAGATATTGACATGGAGTTAATCTTGGGTTCTTTGATTAGAACTCCACTTAGTGACTCCTTTCCAACCTCCATGCATAGTTTAAACACCTAAAGGAAGGAGAGCCACTTCATCCTTAAATCAAGGAAACTGTCCCTTGATTTTAGGGATTTACCCCCTTTGTTTAGTAAACTTTGCATGTTTAAGCTAATCAATTAGTAAACTCACACTTTGCAGCATATCATACTCATGTTAGGTGTGAGTTATCTATTTTAGAGGTTTACACATGTGCTTTAGCCATTTTTACACTGCTTTTAGTGGTAGTTGCTATTATTAGTGACAAGATCAATTCCTCTCTACATATTGGATTGATCTCATTGTAATTTTGAACATATTGTGAATACATTCATTCTTGTGGAGTAAATTCTTCTCTATCTCTCTCTTCTTTGTTTATTTGCAAATTCATTGGATTAGTATTATTTTTCTCATCGAATTCTAGGTCTCTCGGGTCTCATAATTTAACAGGGGTGTAAGCCCTTTTACTCCCCAAGGCAAGCTAAACTAGCTAGGAAAAACCCTATGAGGGTGTAAACCCTTTTACTCCTCCTAGTATTCCTTTATGCAACAAGTTATTTCAAGACAAAATGATGGGATTAGTGGGGTTGTATGCCCTTATACTCCCCAAAAGCTTAGCAAATTAACCTTGCAACCAAGAAAATAAGCAATAACAAGAGAGATTCCTTACCTAGTCCAAGCATTAACAAGATAAACCTCTTTTTGACCAAGAAAATCCACCATAAAGCAAGAAATAAGCCTCCACAAGAGATAGCGCATCATCATCCATCCAATAGCCAAAGATAAACCATTACAAGAGCAAGTGACAAGAGAGATATGCAAAACTTCCCAAGTAGGGTGCAAATTTCAGCAAAGGAGTTGCTTTCATAAAGGAGACTTATGATCCTAATGAGATACAAATGATCTCTATTTATACAAAATGTCTTAAACATAGTTTGTCCACTTAATTTAGGGTAAACCACAAGATAAGGAGTCAACAATCCTAATCTTGCCCCTTTACAAAATAATATTATTTAGTTCATACTTTTGCACATGAAAGAAAACCCTAAAACATGACGTTACCCTCTTTTTGGGCAACGTTAGGCACTTTTGGTCAAATCGTTGAGTTGGAGAAGGGAATGCTAGGCCTCCCAAGGCCAATGGTCTTCAATCAACACCTTCCTTCCATGATCCAAGGGTTCTTTCCTCCAAAACGTGCCAAGTGTTCTTAACACCACCAAACCCTAGCCCTACTATGACGTCAAGCTCCAAGAAGGTAACGTTTTGCCTCCTTCAAGCAAAACGTTTGGGTGGTAGGGGCTAGGTTAGGTCCTCCATGATGTCATCTAAGCCTCCAAAGGCATGTTTTCGTGATCTGGCATGTGGGCCCTTGGCATCCAATCTGTGGGATTCAAGCCCCATGGAAGCCCAAGCTAGGCTTGTTCCTCCAAAACTGTCCACTAACTCGGTCCTGCAAAAACAAATGGATACGCCCTCCAAGGATCTCAAGTCAAAGCATCATGATGAGTAAATCAAATCAAGAAGAGAGCCATCTAAGCATGTACATCCAAACTACCTCATCAAAATAAACCAATGCTCAAAGACCCTATGCAATTTGCGAAGTTTAGGTATGGGAGGTGTTGCCGCCTTTATACACACCTGGGTAACGTGGAAGAAATCTTCAATCCACTTGGTGTGTCCTTGGGGGCAAGTTAGAGTTAAGGTGCTGTCACCTAATCCTCAACTCCTCTGTCTAGGCCAACTCCTAGCGATGCCAAGGGGGGTAGTCCCTAAAGAAAATAATCTAAGGCTTGAACTAATCTAAGTATAAGAAATAAATCTAGGAGTTTATTTCAAAAGAGAATATGTAAAGTAAATCTATTCTAAGAGCATATATCAATCAACCACCACAATATACATAAATAAGTACTTGCATGAAAATGATACTTAAGATAACAAGATGCAAGTAAATAAGGAAATACTTCAAGATTAAATACAAATACTTAAGAAATAAAAGTACTTGAAGCAAATGGCTTTGTAAAGTGTGTATTGAGACCAGTGCCTTAAAAGTATCGTGGGCGGTTGTTTGATCACGTATATTATTAGATTGTCTTTTGTAGGTAAAATAATGAGATTGTGAAAAGTAGATCAAGCTAAACTAAGTTTGGCCTCTAGAGAGGTTATCCCTTTAGCTCAAAGATTTGTTGAGAACTTGCCAAAACCCAATGGTTTCACCAACAAGCCCACTAGAGGTGCCAGAGGTCCAACACTGAGGGGAACAAGCCCAAGGTATTCAGTGAAACTTCGCACACTCCCCCTAGGCGGTTCTTTAAGCCAAGCAATAGTCCTCTTTTGAGATTGCCCTATTATTACTACTCCACACTGACCAACCCAACGTGTATGAAACTTACTCCCAGAAGATCGAGACAAGCTCGCAACTGGAAGGGTCAGGAACAACACTGGGAGCTGAGGGGAAATGTTTATTTTAAATAATAAAGCAAAGTACTGAAAAAGGAAATGTTTTTCTAATTACTAAGTCTTCACTGACCAGCCTCTTGCGAGGAGCTGAGGAGATGGCTTATTTTCCAACATTGAAATTGCATAAATGAAAGATAAACTAACAATTAGTATTCTACTTTGCAAAAAGGAAAGCCAAAGTAAAATTGTGATTTTGTTTTAGCTTATTCTTGTTATGTGTCATTGTTTTAAATTTTAAAGCAAGAGAAAGAGAACTAAATGGACAATGCTCCAAACCACAACACCAACCCCCTCAGGGGGAAAACACAAAGTGAGGCCTCCCTCGGCTCACTTATTTTATTAGCTCTGTTAAAATGGTCTCTTTTAGACACTTGGGATCCTTATATGAATGGATCAGAAGGGTTTACAATCTTTTTGGAAGTTTTGTACAAGTATAAGGTACTTCAGGGGGTTCTTGAGGCTTCAAATCTTCAAAATTCGAGGAGCGTTTCCCCTTGTATTTTTATCAAACCTGCAAAAACAACAAGTCAATTGGGGCCAAAGATGCCCAAAATGCTATTGGAAGACCCTACAAAAACGTTTTAGTCAATGTACAAAATTATAAGAAAAATATCTAAGTAAAACTATACTAAAAAAGGGAATTAGAGCTAAGTAAAACAAGAAATAAGAGGCCTTTTCTCTATGATATTACTTGCTGTCCCAAAACAGTAAGTAATATTATGGAGATGCCTAGATATGACTTTTAATCTTTTGCAAATTGAAACTACCTTTAGCCTTTAAAATTTTCCTAAAAAAAAGAAGCTAGAAGTAGATTACAAGCTAGATTAAAGAGTGATCTAATCTACTTGTTTTACTATGTAAAGAAAAAGAAATCTTATAATATTCCTTTAAATGAAACTTTTACTTTGCAAGAATTTAAAGTAACCCAAAAGAAAAGTTTAGATTTGTTTGAGAAGGAGATAAGAAGAAATGCTTTAAAGCCCTTGGAATGCTTGGGCAAAATGGAGTCTTCTTGGTAGAGGAAAGAGGGGCTATGCCCTTATGAATCTTGAAGATGAAGAGGATGCAAGCGAGCTCCACCTCCCTTCAAGTATGAGATCCTACAAGCTTCAAAACACTTACAAACACAATGTTAAATAGTAGTATCCTTTACATATGAAATCTAGAAAGCATGATAGTCAAGCAAGAAAGCATGAATTCTTTGATTACATATGAGAATTAACAAGACTTAAAAATGCAAGGAAGCTTAGTAAATCTTGTTAAAAGAAGGACAATTGATCTAAGACACAAGCAAGTTTAATAGATCAAAGCTAAACCCAACAAAATGAAAGCAATAGGATTGAAACAATTTCACCTCATAGATTGGTACATGACAGTGAGCAACCACACATGAGATCCACACCAAAATTGCCTCCAAAGCCTTTTATTCCAAATGAAAAATATAGATACAATAGTGTTACAAACTCAAGCTTTCTACTCCAACTAGATTGCAAATGGGAGAGAGCTTTATTTATAAGATGGGCACACTTCCCAAGGAGGGAGGGCGCACCACTTGGTGAGGAAAGTCATGCCAAGTGTGGGAGATAGAGGTGCCACCTCTTTCCACACTCCATATGCTTGACACATGGGAAAACAAGTAGGTTAGAGGGGCGCCACCTCTCAAGAGGTAGGCAACCTCTTCTTGGAGTGCGCCACATCTCTCTAAGGGGGGCGCACCCTCTCTTGGAGATCTCTCCAATCTAAAGATTGCATCCTCCTAACTCACCCTCCACTTGTAACTTAACTCAATGATTCTCTCCCTTGTCTGCCACATAGCCTTTTAAGATTTATTTTACTCAAAACATGTTTAAACATGTTTCCGACACTTTGCTAAAATTTAGCAATCCTGATTTTTTGGGTTTTGTGAGTAAAATTAACTTTTTAGTGATTAAAATCACTAATTCCAGCCACAAAAGTGGGTACCAAGGTAAAGTGGGTGCTCTAGGTTAAAAAATGAACACCCCCAAGGCATATAATGCCTCCTAGTACCACTTTTTTATTACAACTTTAAATTACAATTAAAAAATTATGTTTTACGGGAAATTTTTTATTAACTGAAAAATTAAAAAAAATCCTAAGGGGGACTTAGCACATTTCCATAAAATTCTAGGAGGATGTTTAGAATGGTAATATACCATAGACACTAGTCTTAGATGACCATGCTAAGGCCTAACCATGAGTATATACTCCAACTTTGGAAGAATTGAGTGAAAAAACTCGGAAATTATAAATTACTTGGACAACAGAATATAATTAACAAGTAAAAAAAACACTCCAGAGTAACAACTCATGTCTAAGTCGTAGGTGGCTAAACCTTTTACAGAATTCATCATGCAACACCTCTTATTACAATTCCCCGCAGGGTATGGAAACGTGGTAAAAAAGTTTAAAAAGGGGGCCATAATCGCCCGCTAGACTTCTGAACTCTGAATTTTGAACAAGCGATTGTTCAATCTTTGGTGGCTCAATTGCAAGTCCATCCTAGTGCAACTCGGTGGCTAACAAGAGGGTTGACAAAACGACCTATTGGGTGAATCGTTCCTCAAGTTTAGGGGTGTTTTCGGAGGGGACCTCCTTCTAAGTCATGTGGATGATGTGTCATGGATGAGCGGAAGACTTTTGGGCATGGGGTTCATGACATACAAGGGGTTGTAGTGTCTCACTTATAGGTGCCTTTGTAGAGGGTGTGTTGCACCTTCGTTTTTAATGCATCCTTTTTCCAAACCCATTTAATGCCATTAATTAATTAGAGGTCCAAAACCTTGGGTATTCCCTATTGGTGAATCAATTAGCTCGGGGGCCAGTACAACAAGGCCACTCGAAGCTAGAGGTACACAGAGTTCCATATGCAAGGAAAGAAATGGACACCGCATGAGTGTACACACCTCAACAAGTGGGGACATTTATATAATGTTATTTGCTTTTGCAGGTCTTTGATTTTTTGGGAGAAGCGTTTCACTGCTCTCAATATCTCTTTGGGCRAGCATATGGAAGGTTCATAAGTAGGCTTTTATCTTTTGCTAGCTATCTCCCYTTTGGGCCTTCAACCCCTTCTTCCCATGAAATGAGGGACAACCCCTCCTTGGGTTAGTACACCCGAAAACCCCAAAAGGTGAGGAGATGAGGGGATGGAGTGTGGAAAGTGACAAGTATGGTCGGGAATGGCACGATGACTCATCAAAAGGACCTCCCAGTAGCAGCCCTATCCCTAAGGGTGACCCACTTACTAGGGTGCAATGTCAACCACCAAGGTAAAATAGGGCAAAGAGCACAATGTCCAAGCAAACGTCACATAATCAAAAGCAGTAATAGATGTAACAAACTCAAATGCCTCAAATATTGAAATGACAATCACCATAATACCTGACTTGTACCTCATGGAGCAAAACCCAATGTCTTTCAGAGGTCAATTGATGTTGTGGATATCGTCGTGACGAACCTGGAGTTGTGGTGGTGAGGTGGGTCTTTGTCTGTGCAAGTGGACACTACTCGTCAAGCCGTCTCTCGGTACTCCATGTCTACAACCTGAGGGTCTCAAGACATCATCTCCTTAGTTATCCCTAGCAAATGGGGATAACAGACTGTTAAATTTATAAGCAGCTGCAAGAGCCATTCTCCGGTAGGATGGCTAAGACCCTAGACGAGATCTAGGGCCCCTAGTGCACTCTTGGGGTACTTGGTCTGGGACCAAACAGTCAGTGCCATGGCAAAAGACCCTCGTTAGGGCCCCCAGTATATGACTGGGGTTCTTGGTCTAGGACCAAGCAGTAAAGACCCCTGAGAGGGCCCCCAGTATACGACTGGGGTTCTTGGTCTAGGACCAAGCAGTTAAAGCCCCTAGATAAGTCTAGGGCCCCTGGACATGGTCCAGGGTACCCATGCCTAGGGCATGGGTTGATCCTAGGTCTTGGACCTTGGTGGATAAGACCCCAGAGAAAGTTCTCGGGCAACTTGATCTTCAATCAAGTATTTTGTTGGTGTATGACCCTCCTTGAAGGAGGACATGACCACATGAGGGATGTATCCCATATGCAATGATGATAAAGTAATAAGGTCACCTTGAAAATAAATGAACAAGTATTGCCACCTTGTAAACCCTCCTAAACCCTCTCTTACCTTTGCTTGTGTTGGTTTGGGGTTTTATGTTGTTTTGTCTTAAGGGTTAAATAAAGTTTAAATTAAATGTTAATTATATCATGTTTAAATTATTTAATTTAAACATGTTATATTTAATAATTATTTTAATTTATTATTTTATTACCCTAGCCTAAACTATAAATTAAACCCCCCCTACCCCTCACAATCTACCTTATCATTTGTTATGCTCTTATGTTTCTAGTGTGAGCGGATTTTCTCTCTATTGCTGCGGCTACCCTAGAGGACTGTTGTGCTGGTTCTGCGGCCCTTGTCTACTGTTGAGTGGTGGCTGGTAGGTGCGGCCTCCTGTCTAGTAAGTTGCAGCCTCTCTCTTCTGCTGCTGTTGGACTATTGGCCTTGAGTGCTGCGGCCTCCCCTTGTCTGCTGTGTGTGCGGCCCCTTTTCTACTCTGCTGATTGGTGTGGCCCTCTCTCTTCTGCTGTGGGTTGCTGGTAGGAGCGGCCTCCTTTCTGCTGTAGGGTGCTGGTAGTTGCAGCCTCTCCTCTGCTGTTGTGTGATTGTTGGTGCGGCCCTCCTATTTGTTGCTGTTGTATGACTGTGGGTACGGCCCTCTCTTCTGCTGTGAGGTGTTTGCTGTTTTGTTCAGACCGTGACCTCTTTCTTTGGCTTTTGGCCTTCCTTAAGCTACCTTGTGTGAGGGTTTTGTCCACAGAAGTTTTGTGTGAGGGTTTGACTGTGGGAAGTCTTTGTGGCCCTATCCCCTTGGTGGCAAGAAAGTTCTTTTATCTCTTGGCAAGAGATCCAACCTATATGGTGGATCTATGAGCTGGACTTTGTCTGAGCATATTTACAAATGGTTCTGCATCTCTTGTGTTGGCTGTGACTTCTTCAGAGGTAAGGCTTCAGGACAAGGTAAGCTATCTATTTATCATCTTCAGATCTGGATTTTTGTTTTGAGTTCTGTACTGTTTGATCTATCTAGATTTATGTATCAGCATTGATAGTTATTAGATCTGAACTATATATTGAGTTTACTCTTTTGTTTCTGTAGTATGATTTACTGTTCTTGATCAGATCTGTAGATTGAGTTTAGATCTGTAGATCAGTATTAGTTTTTATTCCAGCATTATAGATCTGAACTAGAGTCTTTCTAGATCTACTCTCTAACTATTGGCTATATCTAAACTAGCTTAGATCTGGGTACTTATGTTCAGTTTTCTCTGTTCTTACAGTATAGATTTGTTTTCTGAACATATACTCTAGTTGTTATACTCACTGAAATTTAAAAGACACTATTGTTTTGCTTTACTGCCCTAATTCTAACACAGACCCAACCTAAACATATTCTATAATATACTCTATTTTATTATCCAATACCCACAGATGATTTATGTGAATACAATATAAATTCAAATTTTAACAGTCCAGGGCTATGACATGATTAGTGTTAGGGCTGCTGACTTATACAATCTGCTTGGATTGAGAAGGCTAGTCGAGGAAGGTACAAGGGAGGCAACTGTAATTACTCTCATGCGTATTTTGTATGCTTTATCTCAAAGGGATCTCATATGTTCTTTTATGTGTTTTATTCTTAAGAACAAATATTCCAGGCAGCAAGTCTTGTCCTTGGTTCAATAATGTACTAATTCTCAAGGGTTTGGTTGATATCTTCAAAATAAAGGTGGGTTTTTTTTTTAATTCTTTCATCTTCATTTGTTTGTTCCCTTCAGGTAGATAATATCTCCTGCATATTGTAACCATGTGGATATTTCTTTTCAATTCTTAGCCTCTTAGTAGAGCTCGGCCTCGCAGCAGTTAGATGCTTCTAATATTAACCACTTCTACAATGCCAGCCCTAGTTAGGTGCCTAAAGGGAACAATAATCTGGGTAAGTTCTAACTAGTCAAATTCTAGTGAACAAATGTCCTAATACATCCATCAAGGTATTCCAATCAAATTGAACTACTCGAAGACTGTAAGTTTTAAATTGCTGTCATGCAGTTACTGTTACTGAATTCTGGCTGCAAGTCATGTCTGTTTAACATATTGGTTGTTCACCTTCCTAGAAATAACGTGGATAAGATTTTGATTGTCTAGGATAATACTGCCCAAAGGACCATCAATATGCCACTTACAGAAAATATGTTCCATGCTCTCTTATTCTCACGAGTAGTGTTCTTCCTATTTCTCACGGGGCCTACCCAAAAGAACACAGCACTGCCACTCTTCTGTCTTGGGAGTAATGCTCACAGGAGCAAGCACTTCCTTCTGCTCTACAGTTGTAATTGAAATCTTTAAGCCATTTATATGGCAGACTACAAAGATAACTAAAAGTTTCAAAATAGCCAAGGACTACTCCCACTCCCCTGATCTTTCTCTTTTAAATTTTAACATGTGTCTAGGATTTAGCATGTAGAATCATTAAACTATGGTGATTCAAAGTTCAAACGTCCTAGCAAACATAGAATCTTTGATCTCTATCTGATTGTTATATTCCCATAATATTGGCTTGAATTCTAACTCTGCAGTGTCTTATGTTTTTATATCCAATCCTGTACTCACTGGTGAATTAAATATGTTTAATTTGTCAATTTTCTCGGGCTAAGATTGAAGAAATTAATATTACTCATTACAGCTTTTTCTGAGGTTTAGAATTGTTTCCAAAGCTAGTATTTTAACTTTGTTATCTCTACTCATTACTTACAGGCAGATAGTCGACAGGTCAGGTTGGAAATGAGAAAAGGAGGAAAGCCAAAATTCAATTCCATTGAATGGTATTGTCTTGTGGCTCCAACTCTACATAGTTTCTGATTCTTTGTTCCTTTCAATTGGATGCCTTTTTTGATGTTTTGCTGTTGCATTTATGCAGATCAAGAATGCAGGAATAATTCTTTCTCATGCTATTAAATGGCTCCCCATATCTCATAAGTTTCCATGCTTATAGGAAGGACACCCAGGATGATAAAATATAAAATGCAGACTTCCAAGTGAACATGGTGTTTCTTTCATCTGTTTTCAATCCCTGCTGGCACATTTAGCCTCAAGAACATAGGCTCTGTGCTACAGCTTAAGCAAGTTTCTTGAAAATGTTTGGGGGTTTGGCTGTAAAGCCGTTACCATGTCTATGCATTCTTGCCTTATTAATACTTTCCCTTTTCCTCACTACACTTGATCTGAAAGGCTATTTTTCTACAGAGTCCACCACTTTTTCCTACACTCCTCTCGAACAGCATTCACGTCCCAATTATAGGGGTTCACATAATGCCCATTGTGAATCACCATTGAAAGTTTACATGTATGACTTGCCTCGCAGATTCAACCTAGGAATGCTAAAGAAGAATTCTTCTGACCTGGATTTACCATGGACAAGTTCTAAAATACCCCCTTGGCCTCAAAGGTCCGGCCTCAAAAAGCAGCATAGTATTGAATACTGGATGATGGTTTACCTTTTAGGTCAGCATGTTGGTGAAGAGGGAGAAAGAGCAGCTGTTAGAGTTGCGGATCCTGATCAGGCTGATGTCTTTTATGTGCCATTCTTTGCTTCACTCAGCTTTAATACTCATGGGCAGAACATGAGGGATCCAGAAACAGAGTTTGACAAGAAATTGCAGGTTCTTTTTTTCTATTTGTGCATCAAATTACTTCTGCTTTTGCATCTTTCCTTAATACCTGCTGAAGGCAGGACCATACTTTTTGTTTTTGAGTTAAAACTTAAAACGCTTTGACTAGGCATTAATTTGCTTTCTATGGAAAAAATTCTATAAAGTCTTACAGTCAATTGTAAAAAACATATATTAAACGGAATATTTTTGAAAATAGGAAATAATTTTTTGAAATTGGATGGTTCTAGTTTATGATTGGTTAGAGGGAATGATATGACAAAATACCCTTGGGTTTCATGGGGAAATTCAATAAAAAAAAAGAAAAGAAAAAATGACAAATTGCTCGCTGGGGAGAAAACAGGGGGTGATGGCTAGTTTCATTTATTGGCAATAACTTTGCATTAATCATTGTTGTGCCTTTCTCATCTTCCTCCCAAAGCTTCCCTCTTGTCTTCTTGTATGGAGACTGTGCTCTTGATCTGGAGGGAAGGTTGTGACAGAATGCTGGGTTTTCCATGAGCAAATCTGCCATAGCTAGGAAGTGTGATGATGACCTCAGAAGGGCACACACAGAGAAGATCATTCTCTTTTGCCTTGGTCATCCATTTCTGCCTGCCTGGGTTGGGCATGTGGGAATGGATAAAATCATTCTCTTGCTTGTTGAATATTGCTCTGACAGGGATTTCAACAGTTTGACTTAGGAAGGCCGAGAAGACATTTCCGAGTCTATAATTCAGCATGTTAATGATAGTTGCTTGGATCGTGTTTCAGAATTTGAATATGGATGTTAGGTAATAAGTGAGATGCATTACAATCATGGCTTTCTTAAATGTCATTTTTGAATTGATTCATGAGAATTCGTAGGGTCTATGTACCAAAGATTGTTCAAGTGTTGGAGCATATGCACAACCTATGCATCGTGTACAAAGCTCTGAAGCCTGAGAATATCCTTATATAGATCATTGGCCACATCATGCTCACTGATTTTGCTCTCTTCACCACGATGGACACCCCTTGCAAGCAACTCATTGATCCAGAAGAAAGTTCCACCGTGCAGCAAGCATGGCCTCAGCCTTGACCGAATGAACTCCATTTTGTCTTATGTGAAGAAGACAAAGTTCTTGTTGCCTCTCTGGAGGTCGGGCTTGGTGCATGTGTCTCCCATCAAAAGGTTGGCTTGCATTGCTCTTGCCAGGAATACTTATCTCTGGAGATGGTGAGGGGGATGGGGCACGAATTTGCAATGGACTGGTGGGTACTTGGGATTATGCTCTATGGCTACATGCCCTTCAAGGGGGCCACAAGGAAGGAAACCTTCTGCAACTTCCTCGTCTAGCACCCCTGATTTACCAATCCCTAGATGGCATTATGTGACCTCATTCTCAAATTACTAGAGCAGGAGAAGAGACTGGGCTTATGCTTTGGAGCTCATCAAATCAAAAGCCATGCTTTGTTTACTGGACTCAACTGGCATGCTATTCATATATTTTCCAGGCCTCCCTTCATCCCCTCTCTCCTTCCCCTTGATGACATGAAAGCAATTGAGGGTGTTGACATTGAAGAATATGTCCAAAAAATTGATACAAATATTGCCATTAGAGTTTAAACTCAACAACTACAAGGATAACAACAGATTGGAGGATTGCAGAGAACAAACTCCACAGAATTGGGTGGAGAGAATGTTGGAAGCCAAAGAAGGGGATGCATATGGACTCTGGAGTATTTTACTAGAATCTGAATGACGGATATTTTTCTTCTGTGTTTGAAAACTTTCTACAGATGCAGATTATCTTCAGACCTGTAAACTATTGTCAAAGATAAGGTATAGTCTGCATCCTTAAGTTTGAATGAGGTGGTGCATGCAAAATATTTGTATGACGAAATGGCTCCATTGAATGGTTTTATGTCTTCTAGGATTCAACCAGAGAAACATTCATGTGTATCAGGTGGCTGTCCACTTATAACTTGATTTCATGGCTAAACAACTTGTTTGGCGTGCTATTAATATTTGCCATTCAATGCAAGTCTTTGAATTTTCATAACTAAATTGTTGTGTTTTAATCCCCCTTATTTACTTTCTAAATTCCATTGTTCAATTATAATCATACATTTCATTTACTTAATAACACTAAATTATTTTTCACTGTAATATGATTTTTAGTCCCCGTAGAGGACTATACTTTTTGTTTTGGATTCAAAACGCTTTGACTCGGCATTTGTTCATTTGTGTTTGTAATATGTATATTGGGAAAAGCCAAAATATTTACATGTCTACTAAAACGAACTTTAAAATGAATGTAATTAGCCAAAACGAGGCCATAGACCATACACCATGATGTGCTTTATTGACTAATCTAATGTAATTTCAAGAATCACGTTTGAAGTGATAACTAAAAGTTTTGCCTTCAAAGAAGCTTGGAATGTAATGAATGATGGATTTCAAAAATATTATTTGCCTCTCCAACCTCTTCCGAGTCCCAACCTGTCCATTATTGCAATGAGAGTAGATGTATCAGCATTGCAAAAAGGCAGGGACTAAATTGTACCTATGCCTGTTCAAAATTATGAGTACTTGAAATGGGAGAAAAAATTATAGCAGAAGAGTTTGCGCATCTGTTTATTTAGTTTATCTTGTTTCCAATGTTCCAGATTATTTAACAAATGTAATAATTGCAATTCAATAAATTTTATCATTATCAAATTGTGAGAAGTATCTAGATACTTTTTGCTTGTAACGTGCTATCATGTTAGTGAAATGTACAACACGGAATATCAACCTAGTTCTCTTATGTGGGACATGTTAGTGCACTTGGCTGAAATAGTCCCCCTAAAATCTAAGACTTTGAAACCAATGAACCATGGGGATGTGTCCCCATGTGTGGGGTATGTGTCCTTGTGTCCCTTGCAAATTGGGGATAGGGGGCTGCCTTGGGGAGGCCCTTGCGCCCTCAATCAGAAGGGGATGCCGCAACAATATCCTAGGGACGACCCTGTGGTAATAATAGGTATATTTTTTTGCTTTTCCTCTCCCCTTAAATTGCCCCCACTAGATTTGTAAAGGCTCCCACAGCGAGTGTGGGATTAGCATCGATAATGTCAATAAATTGTTGTAGTGCATTGTGTTACCCCCTCATTTTGCATGAGGTATTTGATCTAGTTGAAGACCTTTCCTAGGCAGGCTGTGCATGGAGTGTTGTCGCTTTTTGTGTTATCTTGTTATCAGATGCATATGCTAGTGATAATTATTCAATTGGCATTATCTTAGCAGTAGACAGATGGAGGCAGGTTATTGGATAGAGCTTTATGGTTTATTGAGGGGCATTATGGTTGTGCTCACAGTCTCCTCGACACTTCCCTTATGACATTGTTGACTGCCTTTGGTAGGTGTGAGGTGTCTTGAGAAGAGCCCTTCACACACTTATTTATCTATGGTTGCTGCCCCTTAGAGCTATTTACCATGAGGATATTGTTTCTATAGTTTATTATTAGTATACCATGGTTAGATGATGTGCATTATCTTCTTGGTTGGCATTATTATCTCTTGTTTGGATACTTGCATCTAGCACATGTGGTGTTTGAGGGTCTTGCATAGCATTGCTCACATATTTGATTGACCCTTAGCACATTTATGGAGAGGAATATCCATCAACTAAGGGTTTCCCTAAGTTTAATTGGTAAATTATTGCTCCTGGATGTGGCAAATTAGTTGCTTGGTATGTTTGCATGGGTTCCTAAGGTTTCATGTGGATTATTGACTCATTATTTTGATTGGTGGACCTTGAGCTCATTTTTGCTTGATGGTGTGAATGCCCATGAGGATATTGATAGCATGGCATTGATTTGGCATCATTTGAGTGGTTGATTACTTGGTAAAGTAGAGCGCTCCTTGTATTTGGCATCTTTTCACACGTGGAGGCATGTGGACCTTGCTTGCACATTGTTCTAGGTCGCTCTATATTGGCATCTATGGTTTTGGAGAGTGGTTTATGGTATTTGCACATGGTTTCTCTTGCTTTTGGGAGGCTGCCTTATTATTAAATTGGAGGGCATCCTAGACTCATAGTGCAATCTCCTAGGGTGAATTGTTTATAGTATTTTTTGGAGGAGATGCGTGGGTACATGTGCATCTAACTACCTTGGCACATTCTCCTAGGGAACATTTCTCTTGGAGGATTATTTTATTGATGGAGGCCATAATTCCCATTACACACTTCTCAAGGGTGCTGTAAAATTCCCTTCTTGGAATTTTTCGAAATCCCCACCAAGTTTTCTAACTTTGTTTAAGTTCTGTCCCTGAGGTATTTTGTCAAACAGTTTCCCCCCCAACCAAGGTAGATACAATCTGAGATATCCTTTGCAAAGATAGACTGTTCACAAATAACAGTAATAAAAAGAGACTTGGAACTGATAGTAAACGATTTCTTGCTCATAACATTTATTTAAATATTTCATCACATCAGAATAGGACAGCAGCCACAGGGATTGGTTACATATATAAGTACTTCAAGTAAATGATAACACGGCAATTATTAGCTGACCTGGAGATGACCGTCCATGCAAATATATGAACTGATATATAATTTCTGAACTGTGGGTGCGCTTACAGCAGTTCCCCACGCTCTAAATGTACCCAGATGTGTGAGGGAACTCTTTCCCCAGATGATGGCAATCACAGATAACCAGTACAGCAGTCTTTCGACCCTCCTAGCAGCTCCAGTAGCGCCCAGCTTGAATGATAACTCGATCTCAGTACAGGTGTAAGTTGTAACCATAAACAAGTAAATCGATCCCCCTTTGATGAGGAGATAGCGCACAGATTTGGAATCTGATTCGTCCAAGCTGCCAACTGATGTCAAGGCTGCTCTCCACGCTGAAGTATCAGTCCCATAGGTAAATAAAGAGGTCAGCAATGATCAGCTCGACTCCCAGATGATTAAGTGGCTCAGTCAAGGGAGAAGTGCGCCCAGCATATGAAGAAATACGCCCAGTTCAAGGCACAATGCGTCCAGCAGTGAATCAGCTCGTCCCTACTAAAGAAATCGGCCTCTATCAATGATAATACTGTCCTGCAACAATGCCTTTCGATTTCCCATCGGAATGGCTCCTCTAATCTTCAGAAATGCGTCCCCCACTTGCCCAGATAAGTAAATGTAATGATCCCAAGCCATTACACTTTAAAACTTTTTCTGAGTGAGGTATTTCGTCAAACACTTTGCTGATCTACTTGTTTATATGTATTTTCTTGCAGGATGGCCTCTTGATTTCGGCCTTAGGGTTTACTGATGTGTTTAAATGTGTGTTGCAGCAAATAACAAGAAGATACAATCATGGAACATACCTTAACCATATGCAATATGATAGACAAGCCAAAACATCTCAAATCTTCTTTCATTCATAAGATAGAAGAACCTGCTACAATGGAGATGCCGATCTGGAATGCTCAACAGATGGCTATGAAAATAGATAATAGAGCTGCTACAAAAGGCTCCCGATAATACAAAATAAGCCTCCAAAGGCTGGATAAGAGATGAAGACCAATGCCACGTCCTACTGGATAGCTGAAGCTTCTCAACAATTCGGCCCTGGTGCCAAAGATGTCCAATCACCTCAAGAAAGATGCCAAACAGTAGATCGGGTGATGGCAAGAACAACCCAGGTGCCCGAATCTCCAAGATCCCTCTCAAACCCTGTAGTTCTGAACTCCTCCACTGAATGGTGCGCCCCACTGGATGATTGAAACCCTAATAATTCGGCCTCTCTCCTAGAGACCTCCAACAGCTCCACCAATCCACTAGAATGATAGATCGGGGCATGACAATGAATACCCAAGTGCTCAAATCATCAAAATACCTGCTAGATCCTTAGATCTAGCTACCCTCCAAATAATGGTGCGC
>JASDQU011314446.1:24699-36346 GCA_032191745.1 Picea mariana
TGAACTTCCATTATAGTGTTTTAAAAATCTTGTTGTTCTGATTCTTCCTCATCTACTTCGGTCTGTGAAAGGAGGAAAATATCTCGTTTTTCTTGGGTAAGAAAGATGGAATCATTGTCATTTATTCCCATAAGATTTATGTGAATGTCATCAAG
This sequence comes from Picea mariana, assembly GCA_032191745.1. Lineage (NCBI taxonomy): Eukaryota > Viridiplantae > Streptophyta > Pinopsida > Pinales > Pinaceae > Picea > Picea mariana. The sequence continues at coordinate 24,855 of JASDQU011314446.1, forward strand.
TCCCTCGATTGTTTCTTCCCCTTCATCAACACAGTTTTCTTGAAAATGTGGCCTAATATGTTGATCAGGGCCTATCTGTTCTCTTTGTTCTCTAGGTTCTCTTTGTCTGATTTGAGGAGGATTTCTCCTGAAATTGGGATTTCAGATTTGAGGGCTAGGTTGATTCTCTCTAGGCGGGTTCCTATCAATGATTTCTAATATTTCCATCATTAACTAAGGGATCTATTTTGGCATCTGCAGTGGAAGTGGATGGTTCTTCCTTGATTGTTACTCTCCTTTCTGTTCTTTTTCTAGATCTCCTAGCCAATATATTTTTTTCAACACTCACAACACATTTTTGCATATCTTCTAGAGTTGTAGGGTTTCTTTCTCTCAATTGGTAGGACATGTCAGCATCAAAACCATCAGGGAACTTAATCAAAGCTAAGCCTTGAGGAGGTTTAATATTAGTTGGAATTGCATTATATATATTGTTGAAGCGAGTACAATAGTCCTATACACTTTCCCCTTGGTTTATTTTAATACTTTCATATTCAAATAAAATTTGGAGTGGATTTTTCTTTACTCCCCATCTATTGAGAAAAGATTGGTGAAAGGCATCAATATCAACAATGCTAGCAGTTGGTAAGGATTTGACCTATTTATTAACATCACCAATCAAACTTTGTTCAAAGAGTCTCATTTTGWYATCTKCCTCATCTATTTCYTGTAAATCAAAGAATTTATTCATTTTGTCCACATGTTGTGCATTCAGGCTTCCAGTGCCATCAAACTAAGGAATCCTAGTTTGATAATCTTGGGGCATATTGTGTAAGGGAGCAACTAAAACAAGGGGARCATATCTTGTTGCCATGATTGGTGGAGGAAGTTGGTTAGCAGGAACTTCTATAGTAGGTTGGGTTGTAACCTATATAACCATTGGATAAGTGATAGAAGATATGGAAGAAGTAGAGATGGGAGATGTAGAATGAGTTACTTGAGGATTAATAGAAGCTATAGAGATAGAAAAGGAAAAAATCTCAACAGACTATTGAAAGTAGGATTTATGAAAAGCTTGGTCAAGGTCTGATGCTAGATCTTGTAATTTCTCGAAATCTTGAAGGATTTGTTGATCAAAATCTATTCCAGGAGAGATTCTTTCTGGGGTTCTAGGTTGGAGTATGGATTGATCTAGGACTCTTTCATCTATAAAGCTATCGGATTTGGTTCTGAAAAGGCTATGCTCAAAAGGTAGATCAAACTGGATGTCTTGGATTGTGACAAACTTCTCTGGAAGAGAGGTGGACCTAGGAAGAGGACTATTACTCCCTTGACTTTCTGTTGTACTTCTTTTTCAGATTATTTTTTCTGGATTGTCTACTACTATTATAGGTTTTGTTTCAGGGTGAGATCTGGTATGAATTCTTTTTGGAGCCAGAACTTAAAATTTAGAAAACTAATTAATTATTTACAAATTTTAACAACCTCTGAACATTTATCTCTTGAAATTTAAATCTTTGATTGTTTAGAATTAAAGTTTTCTTATCTAGGGAAGACTATTTATAAAGTTGGAAAATTTGTTCAGTTCCCCAGTATGGTCGCCACTATGTTATCACTCTATAATTCCCAAAGCTTGTCAAAGGGTAGAAGAAATTGACAGAGGTAACTACCAAAACCACTTTTGAAACTGGGATCTAGCACTGCCAGTTTCATAGAGGGATCTCTCTGTAAGATTTAGATTTGTTTAAGTTTTGAATGTTAGGGTAGTTATGATAGTCTGAATTTGTTTTTTTGTTTGTAATAGTTGGTTGAAAGAATGCATTAAATTTCCATTGGGCTATGGGGTCTGTATTAAATATGAGGATCATATTCATCTTTTTATGAGGTTTTCTTCATAGGGCAAGGTAGTAAAACTGTTGGATCTATTGAGATTAAATGAGGTGAATAAGACATAAAAGGTGTGAGAATCCACTAAGCAAAGGAGCAACTAAGAATTCCCTTACTTAATTTTAGATGAAAAACATAGAGACCATTAAAAGACCAGAGACAAAGTATACAAGATAAATTTTGTTCTATTGACTTCCTTTTAATGATTAGAATCTAAAATACATAAATGATTAACAAAGAATAAGAAAACATTTAACAGAGAAAGAGAGACATCACCAACAATTTGACACAAGAATCTTGTAAATAAGCTTTTTTTATTACTAGTCAATCCTAGGGCATTCCCCTAGTAGTGCAAAACGATTGTAGGTGGTCCATCTCCATCTTCACTTTATGAAATTGTACAACAATTTTCATAGGGACTTATTTGTACAAATCAATTCCCCATCATGCTACAAAAAAGTATGGATGGGTTCATGCTCGCTAAATATCACATCATTGTGCTATTACCAAAGAAAATAGAAGTACTAATCCAATTAGCACAAGCATATAGGTAGAACCCAATTCTATAACCCATGGAAGTTTATCTCTTAAGATAGTCACTCTCTAGAAGAGAGAGGATAGAAGGCATGATTGGTGGAGAGTTGTCACCTAGGTCCAAGTAGAGGTGGCTAAAAAGTAGAACCAAAATATATGCTTCATAGTCTAAAGATGACCACACCATGAGCAACACAACTTCAAAACTACCAAGTAAGATAGTATTTTTGCAACTGATAGCCCCCCATGTTATTAAGAACAGAATAAACATTACTTTTTTAGCTTCTAGGACTATCTTCCACATGTTGTAGAGCCTAAAAATCTAGGTCTTTTGCTTGCTTTTAACTCTCCATATGATGTTCAATCAACACATGAGAATCGGTGATGTGTAGAACCATTTGTATCCCAACTCAAGCTTGTAGTTTGTGAAGGTAGCGGTATGCCCCCACTTCCAGTCCCTCCTCCAAGATTTCAAACTCTACAGGACAAACCTAAGTATCAAATCATTTGGAATTATCCCTTAAAGTCTTTTCACAACAAACTTGTCAACATGCCCCATGCAAAATTTATGTTGAATCTTTGACCAAAATAGCAAGGAGGGAGTATGTCCATAAAAAAAGTTATGACCACTAAATATTAGAAATGTTCTTATAAAAAGTTCTCTCCACAAAATCAAGGATTTAACTACTTCCCATGTTTTCCAAATTCTTTGGCGCATGAATATCCCAATAACTTTAACACTTGCTAAGATAATCACTATTTTCCATAAACCTTACCCCTCCATACTTTCTTAATAACATGAATTCTTTACTAATTATATATCTTAATAACACCTAACAAGTTTAATTTCCTAAAACAACTCACACAACCCCTTCTGGTACGATGAACCTACACCCAAGACCTTGTCTTGATTATGCCTAAACCCCATTTGGTCCTCATTGAAAAATATAAAGAAAAACATTTTCCTTCTTTCAACATGAATAGGCAATGAAAATGGCCTTAAATAAATAAATCATTTTCTTGAGAAAGAAAATTATTTAAATATATATACATCAAAGAAAATTATTTTATTTAAAATAAATACAATCGTCAAACAAGAAAATGATTTAAATATATATACATCAAAGAAAATTATTTTATTTAAAGTAAATACAATCGTCAAAATTCTAATTCAATTCACAATCCTCGTACTATATACAAAAAGTGGGCGCTCTCTTCCCCAATATTATTTTCATGAATTCAATTGTTTTTAATATAATATTTAAAATCATACAATCAATGGTTTATTCCAAAAAAGACATTCAATTAAAGCCCCCAATAAAATTATATTCGATAACACACTCGATATTGAATGGGCAATGATAAACCTAAAATATTGGATAATCACTTTATAAACCATGAGGACAATGTACATCCTTGCAAACACATTCCATTAGGCTCCACAACACTAAAATCATATCTGAAACGAGGGCCCTTAATTATTTAATTTTTTTTATTATTATAAATAGAGCTTAATTGTATTGATAAAAATGGTTATATATATATATATATATATATATATATATATATATATATATATATATTTGTGTATTTTAGAAAATATAAAATTTCATTGTAATAAAAGAAGAAGAAAGCTATTTCGATAAGTAGAATTCAAAAAATATTTTTTTTCAAAAATTTATAGGTCAAAAATCTTATGAATCCTCTTAGGAGTAAAAGACATAGACAAAACATACTATAATTAGAATGGAAAAAAAATTATTTGAAATAAACCATTAAGTTCAGTTGGCAAGTTTCTTTTGTCTCCCCCTGGGATTTGTTCCCCACCTCATGATTTGCAATGTTTTGAAAACATCCCTTATGGAGATAAATTGACATGATAAGCAATTCGAATCAATAGGTGCCAACACACAAAAGAGGGTTGCATCTAATTTAATCATTTTCATAGTGAGGGCGCTCTTGGATTCTTCTTTCTAGTTCGACAAATCCAAAATGTTCTTTAGTGCTTCCACATAGAGATGGTCCTTAGCTTTTTCAGCTTCCATAAACTTCAATTCAATCTGAGATATTCATGCTTCCTCCTATGCCAAGGATACTACCATTCTATCTTTCACACCTAAAATTTCTTTGAAGAAAACTTTCATAGAACATCGAACTTCCCACACATCCCCCTTAATGTCCAAATAATAATCACAATTATCCATAGTAACTATATTTCTTAAGGGACAATAGAGACCTCTCTTATTAAGAATTTCCATTGCTAKAAGCTTGTTTTAGATCAACAACTAGAAAAACAAATTTACCTTTACGATGCCATCTTGTACCCACATTTTCTTACAAATTTATGAGGGTGAGGGGAGATAACATTGCCTTGGAAAATAGGCATCAAAACACCTTTTTTTATTACTTAAACCCTTGAGGCCTCATAGACTTGTCATCCACCTCCTCTTTCAAAGACATGTCGATCTTTCAAATTACTTGCTTAAAACCCACCGAGCTACTTGTAAATCCTAAGGCAGACACAATTTGACCCAATTTGGCCATTACTTATCTTCATCCCTTTCCATACAAAAGTTATAAAATAGTGTGGATTCCTTAAGTAGCCATCCATGACAAAATTAAAGACAAGTAACTTATATATTGAGAAAGAGGAGGTTTTGTATAAATGCTATCATTCCATATTGAAATCCATTTACAATTATGTGGCTTCCATGACATATGTTTTTGGATGAGAGGAAACATTGTTTCAATTAATTTCCATATAAGGGATCTGTTGGATTTAAGGAGGGGTTTGTCTAGACATTTCCTTCATTGAATTCTTGGGAAAGTTTCTGTCAGAGGCAGAGTTGGAATCAAACCAGCTTTTAACCACAAGTTGATGTTGATCCAACTTTCGTTTTGCTTGAGCCCTCACTTCCTCTAATTTTAATAATGCGTTAATTCGATTCTCCAAAGGGGGGCAATCCTCTTCTTGTATTTTCTGCGATAGCTGCAGTTAGGGAAGAAGAATATGTGGTGGTAGAATTGTCTCTCTGCCATAGACGAGAAAGAAGGGAGAGTTACCCACAACAGTTTTCGGAGTCACCCTATCATCCCAGATTGTGTTTAACAGTGCATTATGCCAATTTTTATGGTTTTCAGATACCGTTCTCTTGATGATTTTAATCAGATTTTTACTAGTTGATTCTTCCAATCCGTTGCCTTGAGGGTAATAGCTGGCAAAATATTTTAATTTAATTCATTTTTCTAGAGCGAACTCACTCATCTCAAGAGATGAAAAATAAGAAGCGTTATCGAATACTAGACATTCATGGATACCAAAACGAGTAATAATATTTGAATTTAAAAAAACAATTACCTGACTGGTATTTACAACTTTTAATGGGGCAATTTCGGACCACCTAGTGAAGTAATCCGTGGTTGTTATGATAAACTTATGCTGCTGTGAGGATGGCGGATTGATCGGGCCTATAATATCAAGACCCCACTGTTGAAAAGGGGAGTCTACTGAAACAGGCTACAGAGGGAAGGCTGGTTTCTGTATTCGTCCGGATGCTTTTTGACAAATAACACACTTGCGACACAAGGCATGAGCATATTTAAAAAGTGTAGGCCAGTAATAACTTGCTCTTAATAATTTATGGGCAGTGTTATCCCCACCAAAATGCCCACCATCTTCTCCTGCGTGCAATTCTAATAAGACCTTTTTTGCTTCATTTTTCTCAAGACAGCGCATTAGTAATCCATCAAAATTTTGACGAAACAAAATACCATTAATCAACTGAAAGGAGGAATATTTCAATCTTAACGCTCTTCTTTTAGTGGGATTCAGGTGACGGGGGGATGAACCATGTTCAAGACAGAATCTTATATCATCATACCAAGGACTAACAGGGTTTTGTGCAGAACAGATTAAATTTTGGTTGTGCTGTCCTGGGTTTGACACATCGTTTTCCTCTTGTTGTCCTGCTGCTGAGTTAGCGACTAACTTGCATAGCCCTTAACCTCTCACTATTTGTGCTGGGGTGATTTCTATGTCATACTCTTGTAAGGAGGTTACCTAGTTCGCCCTCTTTTCGCCTAGTTCTTTCTGTACTAATAGATTTCTGACAGCTGGGTAGGGAACGATAATTTTCATTCTAGATTTCAAAAGATAAGATCGGAAATGCTTTACTTCTTTAAAAACAACATAGGCTTGCTGATCTACTGCTGGGTAATTGAGTTCTGCGCCTTTGAAGGCTGAGCTCATAAAGGCAATTGTGACTTCATTGTTTTCAGCATTCTTTTAAGTTAGGACAACAGCGTAGGAGCGGTCAGAAGCGAATGTGTAGAGAGTGAAGTCTTGCGAAAAGTCGGGGCTCATAAGAGAAGGAGCGTCTATTATGGCCATTTTTATTGAATTAAAAGATTGGTTTTCTAAGGGTCCCCAATGGTATTGTACATCCTTTTTTATTAAGTTCTGTAAAGGTCTCACCATTTCTGAAAAACTGGGGACGAATCTCCTGACAAAGTTTATCTGGCCTAAGAAAGACTGCATAGAATTTTTTGACGACGGAGGGGGGAGTTTCGAGATGACTTGAGTCCTTTCAGGGTCGATAATCATCCCTTCGCTTGACACAATAAATCCTAAGAGCTTACCTTGTTCTACTGCGAAGATAGATTTTTTAGGATTCAAGGAAATGCCGTACTTACGACATCGATGTAGAACGGATCTCAAATGAGCTAGATGATCAGCTTTGTTTTTTGAAAATACAGTAACGCCATCTAGGTAAACTACGACAGATTGATTTATTAAGCCTCGGAAAGCGATGTCCATCACTCTCTGGAAAGTGGCACCAGCATTAATGAGTCCAAAGGGCATTTTCCTATAAGCGTAGGTGCCCCATGGAGTGCAGAAGGTAGTTTTAAGTTGGTCAGGAGGAGACATCAGGACTTGGTTATACCTTGAAAAACCATCCAATAAGGATAATCTTTCAGAACTAGATACTTGTTGAAGGATCTGTTCCATGGGCGGGACAGGGTAGTTGTCTTTATCAGATGCTCGATTGGGGTTTCGGAAATCGACGCATAGTCAGATTTCACCACTCTTCTTTTGGACAGGGACAAGATTAGAGACCCATTGTGTGTGCCTAACTGGGAAGATTATCTTAGCGTTCAAGAGTTTATTTAATTCTTTTTTGATGGTCGATTCGAGTTTAGGGTGCATTTTTCTTAACTTTTGTTGAAACGACAAGGTTTGGGGTTTGATAGGAATGACGTGTTGTATGATGTTAGGATCAAAGGTTTTTAGGTCATCATACGTCCACGCAAAAAAATCTTTGAATTCCTTAAACAATTTAATAAACGCTGCTTTCTCTTGTTCAGAACACCCCACCCCTAAATTAATGCACTGTGGATTGTCATTAGTTCCCAAGTTTACTTTTTCATACGATAAAGAGGAACTATTTGTTTTACAGTTGACTGATTTTTTGAATTTGTCTTGAAGATCATAAAATTTTTCTAATCTAACTGCAGATTTAGGGATAGAATTTACTATGTCCGATGAAGATTCATGAGATCTCGGATATGGTATTACCGTGAAGTCACGAAGATTGTCGTCATGAGTGCATTCGTCAATCACTGCGCCTTGGAAAGTTTCTTCCATATGCAGGAAACTAATAATTTGTTGATCGTCGTCGAAGACTCTCCAATTCGTGATGTTGTCGGGGACGGATGGCCTGAACAAGAGTTCGACGGAGAATGCATTCGGGGACAAGCCTTCTGCAGGAAAGAGTTTTGAAGCTACATTAGCTAGCAAATCGGCCTCTGAATTATTCAATCTAGGAATATAATTTATGTTAAAAGAAAAAAACTTATTCATCAAATTCCATACCTCAGATTGGTAGCTTTTAAGATGCGGAGATAAACAATGGATAGAATTTTTTACTTGTCTAACGACGATTTCTGAATCGCCAAAGACAGTCAAATTTTGAACGTTCGTATCTAGTGCTTTCCTGAGGCCTTGCAATAAATCCTCATATTCTGTTGTGTTGTTTGTACATTCAAATTCTAACCTGCATGCAATCAGGGTTTTGTTACCTGATGGATCAATAATAACGCAGCCCGCACCAACTCCTTCCTTGGAGTTTGACCCGTGAAAGTAAAGAGACCATATTTGATTTTTGTCGGGTGCATGAGACCATTGGGTGGGAACTGCTGGCTGCATATATGTCACAATTTTAGACTGCTGCTCCGGGTTAGTGATAGTGGAAGTCTCGGCCATGAAATTGTCGAAAAAGGTATCCATCCCTTGTATTTCGGGTGAATCAGCAGAAGGTGTAAATGGTTGATTAGAATCATTTAAATCTGTCACTGTGAACTTTAGGTAACGTTCACGATTTACCTTGATTTTGTTGGGCTTTCCATTCTCGGGCAGCCACAAGTGAGACCAATCCATCGCGAAATATCCGTGTAGCTGTTCTGACTAGTCTCTGCTTAAAAACAAACCATAGACTTTTGGAATATCTACAACAATAATATCAATTACTTGATGAACTTTGGGGTTAGACGATAATCTTATAAGCACATTCCTTAATTCGCCTATAAATTTAACACTAGTTCGATCAAGTTGGATGATCTTTAAGGTGGATGGTTCAACTTCAGCATTAATCTTCTTACACACAGACCATGACATTACGTTGGAAGACACTTCTGAATCTACCATACAATTGTGCACGTTCCTATTAAAGATTTCAAAAGTTAACAAAAATGGAGGGACGTTTCTGCGAGTACTAATGGTGGAAGCTTATTGCTTTTTACTCGAAGCCTCTAAAACTAATTTATCTACATTTGTTACATTATTTACAGGAAGGTCTCTCTTCTCATGAGGATCAGAAATATTCTTAGTGGAGGCCTTCTGAAGAACTTTTGGGTTGTTCTGAAAACCTTTGTTACTGCTTGGATTGTCGTTTTTGCTGTTCTCTGCGATATTCTGTAACATTTTTTGTAGCAGAAACGGAAATTTTAATAATTCATAAACATAAATGTTAGCCCTTAACTTTTTTAGATCTTCAACTAAATCATAATCTAAGCTTGGGTTCGCATAATTATGTTTAGTCTCAGTTGTTCTAGACTGTTTTGGGGGCAAAGTCGTAGTGTTTTCAGAAGAAGGTTTGTTTGTTGTCTTACTCCTAGTGTTGTAGGGATGTACGGTCTCAAAATTAGCTTGAAAAATGCTATTCGAGAAGTGTCCAAAAATGTTCGAAGAAGATTCATCTTCTTCAACTGTCTCTTTTTCAATTACTTCCTCAGGGATATCAGGGGGCATCAAGTTATCCTGGGCTTCTAGAATCGTTTGAATAGTGAATTGCAGGCTTTCTAGATTTAAGCCTTCAGTATTTGAATTAGGTCGGTTGGTGGGAAAAGGTTTCCTAAACGGGGGTTTATAAGGCCCTTTGCTCAAAGAAGCTTCTTCGACCGTCCTTTTCAAATATATAACTTGATTTGATAGTTTTTGAACGACTTTTTGTAAGTTTTCTAGATCCGAGCTTTCAGGTTGTGTTTTGTTTTGGGCAAGTCTAGGGAGTATTTCGATTTTATTTTTGGAAGATGAACTAGCCTCTATTTCATTGCTAGTAGTGTCTTTTAAGCTGAGGATGTCTTTCTCAATCTGACTGGCCTCTTCGAAGGCCTCTAACAACGTGGATTTCTTATATCTCTTTACCCAAATGGCTATACGTTGATGTAAGGCTTTTGTATAATATGCTATGATAAGATTCTCAGCAGGCATCGAATCCGTAGGGATTCGGTTCTTTAGTGTTAAGAATATTTGGTTAAAGTCTTTGATTTTCTCTTCGAGGTTCATTCTTAAACTAGAAAGCTCAATGACTATAACTTATGGGCACTCTTCATCTCCAAAATTCTCAAGAAAACAGGATTCAAACTTCTCCCATGACACGATGGTATGGGGCTGCTGGGAAAAGTACCAGGTAGAGGCATTACCCTTGAAATTATAGGGGAAAAATATACACACTACGTCTTTGTGCTCGACATTATGGAGTCTAATTGCTAACATAAACTTTTTGATGTGATCTTCGGCGATCTGTTTAGAGTCGAGGTAAAATTTAGGGAGCCACTTCTCTGGATGTTTGGGTAAGGGATGCTGAGGCCCGGGTACGGCCACTGCATATTAGTCGAGCCAGGGTCTGGCAGGATTGTTCTGGTTGGCCATTGGTGTGGGTGGTGTCGAAGGCTGGGATGAGGAACTGCCTTTGTCAGAAGAATCTTCTCCAGAAGAAGAAGGGGATGAAGGAGGTGGTGAGGGTGGTATACTAGATCCTCCTGCTGCAGGGGTGAGGATTGGATCTGTAGGGTTTAAAGTGAGATTAGTGTCTCCAAGTTGTTCTCTGATATCAGAGAAATCTAATGGTTGGTCCAAAGGTCAGTTTCGTTGTCTTAAACGGGCGAAGGCACTATGTGTTCTTATGAGAGATTGGCAGACAATCTCTTGTACGTCACCACCTATAGGATTTGGAGTTACCGGTTCGACTGTGATTCGTAGATCATCGTTTGATGTGGTTGTTGTTTGAAGGACAATGTTGTCGTTTGAATGACTTCTTGTCACTATAGGTGAGTGGTTGGGTGGTGCCGGAATCTTACGACCGCCTCGTGCCATTAATAATTTTCAGGCCCTTCTTCTAGCGCCATTTGTTGACGAGCGAAATTGACCGCTCATCAACTGGAGGAGTGAATCCGGTTCGAGGTTGTCTAAATAACCCAAGCTGTTTGGATTAATTCACTCCGATGGGTTTAGTGGCTCTGTTAGCCGATCTAAGTCCTACGAAAGTGAAAAAACAAAACTAAAGAAACTAACTAAATGAAAAACAAACAGTTGCTGAAAACTATATACAATTTAAAATGTATTTACAGTTTTACTAAATAACAGAATAATAGTTCTACCTATTAAATATACAGTGTATCGATATATTTATATTTCTATTATATGTACAGTATTCACAAAATGCAAATTTTTTATCGAAAACCTGCAAAAATCATATAAGAATTGACAACAAAGCTATTGTTCAGTATTTTTTATTTTTTTATAACTTTTATAA
>JASDQU011314447.1:8212-21349 GCA_032191745.1 Picea mariana
TTCTTGGCATTTTCTTTGCATTGTTATTTGAAAACGAAAAAGAAATTAGCATAGTGTTGTGTTTTCTTCTCATCTTAAAAGCATTTCAAAAGAAAAATAAGAAATATAATACTTCTTTGCTAGTGTTATTATAAGTTTATTTTTTCACAAGAGTCTTAAAAACATCAGTTGAAATACCACAGCTTTTGAGTAAATCAAGCCTTAAAAAGAATGCTAATCTAAAATTAACTAGACTTTCTGTTTGTAGGGTCCATCAAATAGTCTAGGCTAGAGCCTTGATTTAGGTTGGAGAGGAAACTCTTCAAGGCTATAAAACAAACATAGGAGTCTTTGCTAGGGAGTGAAAAAGTCCAGTAACATGGAAGCTATCTGGGACCCCCCTCTAACATAGGGGCTAAACACAAGGTTGCATGCAGAAAGGTAGCAGAGATAACCCCTCCAAAGACGGACCAATCGTAGTGGAGGAACGCATATAGAGGGTTTGTCTTGGGATTTCGTTGATTGAATTTTCCATAGAGATTTGTGGGTCTCGAATCCGTTCGAGGTCCTCAGTCGTCTTCCAGAACACTTGCTTTTTATACCCTTGATAGGTTTTGAGCTTGATACCCTGCTCATTGTGGTCCACCTAACTGTCGATTGTACACGCCTGGTAGTTGTTCACGAGCTGGCAACCTAGTTGCCTTTACTTTAGAGACTTACACAGGTGATTGCAGGGGTATATCGCGGTACCTAGGGAAAACTTTGGGCCATGCTTTGTAGAGTATACCCAGAGGGTTCTTCCGTGTTCGAGTTTCACTTGCACCGGTAAGTTGCTATAGTGTTGGTTGGAGTAACTGTTCTTCCAACTAGTTAGTCGGTTCCTTGATTTTCCTTTAGGAAATTTTAGTGTGTTCTTTGTGCTCCTTAGTTTTCCATAGTGATTTAGTTAGTCATTTCTTTGGGTCTCTAACTTAGCATGGTAGACCACCCACTCCACTGATCGTGAGGAATTTTTGGTCTTCCACTTAGAAATGTGGAGCCACCTCTTTATAGGCGTTGTTTTGATACCACTGGTTCGCCAGAGTCAGTGTGTGAGACTTTTATGGACTTGAATGATCCCGCAAGGGGAGAAACGATGCATAAGATATTCATGGCTAAAGTTACCAATGATACCAACCAAGGAACCCCTTTGCAAGGGGATTCTTGTGCTTTTCCTTTCTTTGGAAATGTTGGTGTCCCTTTGATGGCCACTTTGTACATTCCTGGATCTACCAGTTTTGTCGGGTACCATTCCAAATGTCCCGAATTCTCTTGAAGCTTCTCAGTTGAGCACCTTATGTCATGGGCACCATGTTGATATTCCTTTTCCAACAAAGTCTCCTCCTCCTCCTTCTCCCACCCCAGGTGAAAGTATAGTTACTAGCAACTGGAAGCCTAAATGAAGTAGAAAGAGGAAGAATAGCAAGAAGAAATCACCAACCTCTGCGAGTCATTTTGGAGATAGGTCCTCAACCTCTACAAGTCATGTTGAAGACCAGCACCCAGCCTCTACAAGTCACATTGTGGGCAAGCACCCAGCCCCTACCAGTCATGATGGGGGCAAAATTCTAGTCCCTTATAGTCATACTGGCAATAGGTCTGTAGCCTCTGCAAGTCATGTTATCGACCCATCACCAACCTCTGCAAGTCATGTTGGATATGTGCAACCATCCACTGCTAGTCATGCTGGGGGCATTGATTCTGTTGAGAAACATAGATGGATAAGATGTAATCCTAATTTCCCTTGTAATATTTGCAAGGGAAATCAACTTACTCATTTGTGCTCTGGCTTACCAAAGGTACAAAGATTGTGGTCCCTGTCTGCAAGCTCCTTTGATTTTGAGTCTTCTGAGGTTTCCTCGCAACCTATTCATCCATTGGTTGTGAAAGTGGTCATGTTGATGTAGTCATTGGTTGATCCCACTCCTCTTATGGGGGGGTGAGGTGCCTTTAGAACATGTAGTCTCGTAGCCTATTCATCCATTGGTTGCGAAAGTGGTCATGCCGATGTAGTCATTGGTTGATCCCACTCATCTTTTGGGGGGTGAGATGCCTTTAGACCATGTACTCCCATAGCATATTCAACCATTGGTTGCAAAATTGGTCACGTCAATGCAGTCATCAGATGATCCCACTCTTCTTTTGGGGAGTGACATGTCTACCGACTATGTTTTTAGCATTTCCGATTTAGTGTCTTCAGAACAAGGGGGCATTCCACTCATTCCGAGAACACCCCCTCCAAGCCCTGGGATGGTTTCCTTTGATTGGAATGACCTTGTTGAGCCTCATCTTCCTTCCTCCACACCCATTCAAATAAGGGTTGAAGTTAATTCAAAAAACATTTATCGATGTATTGTGGATGAAGGAGCCTCTAAAACTATTTTATCCTCCTCGGTTTTGAAGGTCTTAGGTTCTCTTGAGCTCATGTCTGCTTCACGTGAGTTGTTGGCTTTAGACAGACATCCTAGTGAATATTTGGGGGTTTTTCCTCAGTTTCCTATCTCGTTAGGTGGTAATATTGTCTGTGTCAATGTTATAGTGGTGCAATGCCCGTTATATTTCAATATGCTTATCGGGTGTGATTATGTATATGCTATGAACACTATGGTATCTATGCTCTTTCGGGTGGTGCATTTCCCTCACAATGGAAGAATTGTCACTATTGACCAGCTGGCATCTAATAATCACCATCCTAATTCAACATTAGTTCATGTTCCCCCTTTATATGTTCATGTATACTCTACCCCGCCACGGGTTAATTATATGGCATCTTATCCTCGGTGTTCAATTGCTTCTGAGCAGGAACCTATGCAATCATGTTTTCCTTCTCGAGACTTGGAATCAACAATTGATCCTTTGGTTTATCCAATGGGGGCATGGGATCCCTTGCTTCCCCCTCTTGGTCCAAGTGGGCTTGAGAATCCTTATGAGTCTGATCTCATTGTTTATATATCCTCAAGCCCTCATGCTCGTGATTCTTCACTGATAGACTCTGTCGGTCCTGGCTAGAACCTCCATCCTCATATGGAGTATGGTCAGTTTACTTCACCCTTTGGGACTGTTGATCCTCATTTGTGTGATTTATTGGATTTTGAATTGCCTTCAGATGAGGCTATCCTTGAATACATGACTACGGTTTCTATACCACGGGAGGACTTACACCATGGTTTGTGTTTTCTTCCCTTTTGGGAGACTTTCCAAGTTGACTATCGAAGAGACTCTTGGTCTAAGCCTAACAATGGGATCTACCTAAACGAGTTTCATACATGAGTCATAGCCCCCTCGGGTCTTCTTTTAAGCCCTTTTTAGACCCTCTAAACATGAAAAGATTATCGAGCGATCTTGTTGCCCTTCATGCTCGCTAAACTAAAATTTGAAGGCACATCTATCCGACAGTAGTTTACCCCTTTTTCGGTCTAGATGGTCAACTGTATGAACAAAGGTATACTCTAGGAGCCTCGTTTCTCTAGAAGAGTATTCTCAGGTATAATTTTACACCCTTTTCGGGCCTGAGAGACTAAATTTACGAAAAAGGAACCCCCACGGAGTCCATAGTTAAGCTCTTTTCAGACTCCCTAAAATTGAAAAGATCATTGAGTGACCTTGTTCCTTCACACTTGTTAAAATGGTCCAGACGAACATGTCATACGGAG
Source organism: Picea mariana (assembly GCA_032191745.1). Lineage (NCBI taxonomy): Eukaryota > Viridiplantae > Streptophyta > Pinopsida > Pinales > Pinaceae > Picea > Picea mariana. The sequence continues at coordinate 11,884 of JASDQU011314447.1, forward strand.
TCCATAGTTAATATTTTTTCAGACTCCTTAAATATGAAAAAATTGTCGAGTGATCTTGTCTTCATCACACTCGTTAAAATGGTTTTGAATAGACGTCTTTTCAGTGCTAGTTTACCCCTTTTTCAAACTGACTAGACTACCTTTAAAAAAGGTACCCCAATGGCGTCTCCTTTTATGCTTTTTTAGGCTCTCTAAATATGAAAAACCGCCAAGCTTACCTTCTCTGGGCTCGTTAAAATCACATTGAAGGACTTTACCATTGTGTCTTATGAATCACATTTTCATACCTGCATCTTTGGCCTAATGTCGGCTCCATGTTGCTCTCAACTAAACCATCTGAAGCATGCCTTATACGCAAGCCTTGTAGCACTTTGCCTCTGCGTCTTGACACCTTGGCCCTCAAAGGATTTTTCCCGAGTGTCCTTTTCCTACATATATACCTTTTCTCTGAGCATCCATGTGTTCCTTACGCTTGGAACTAGTATGTTTGCGACACTCAATCCTCCTTTCTAACGTAGCATTCTTTTATTCTTTTTCAAGATTTCTGAAAGTATTGAAAAAGACAAAAAAATCAAATATACCCCAAAAAGAGGAAGGGAAAAGTATTTTCTTTTTGTTGGCAGCACAATGAGTCACCCTTGGACAAAGCACATCCTTCTATCTGTTCGTCAAGCCTTGGGATTTATTATGACCTTAGAAAGTTGTTATCACTACATAGAGTTGTGTCCTCCTCCATTTGGTTATTCTTCCAAACATATGGAGAGTTTGCATTGCCTCTTGCATCATGAACTTATGTCAGCATCATGTTGCCTGAATCTCATCATTTGTCATGCTATTGTCCAAGGGAATGTTTTACCAAGCTTGAGTTGATCCCTCTACATTTTTTCTCTTGCCCTCATGCTCGGCCATCCCGAAATTCCAATCAAGTCTTTGTTCGAAATCAATGAAGACCTTAGCCTGGTCATCAATATCCTCTAGTTTGTTCCTGACAAACTGTTGAAAACCTCTGGGTAGTGAAGTCGTACACTCATATTACACTCTTACCCGAGTTGTGAATATTTTGAAGTTGTTTCTCGAGATCTGAAGGCCTCATATCCAGCCATCAGGACTTATTAGCTTCTTGAAGATGGATACCATGCATGTATTTCTTTTTTATTTCGAGATTTAGATCTACTTTGTATTGCTCGCGTCTACACTTTATATAGTTATATGACATGGATCTACAGTGTATTTGATTGGAAACCATCATTTTATTTCATCTCAAGCATGGGTATGCCCACCTTGGTGAGACAATTGTTATTTTGCAGATAGCACCTCCCTAACTTTGGTCCCTGAGATCACTTTTTCGGTACGTTGATGAAGATTGATAATGCATTTCGGCCATCAAATGCTCTTCTGACCTCACACATTAGGGGGCATCTGCTATAACCCTAATTTTCACCATATATTCTTACTTGGCATCAAGCCATCTCATTTTACATCTTTTTCCAAGCGACTACTGAACAACTTCTTAAAAAACACACCTTTTGAGGGCACACACGCCCTTCTCCACTACTGCATGCATGTATATGCTAGTTGACTCACTACATCCCATGTATATGTACAAAAACACAAAAAATGGAAAGTTGCAGATGGAAATCATAGTTTTTGGTAAGTTACCTAAATTGTTTGAATGCCTATATCCGGTCACTTGACCAAATACCTAGCCCTGTCTAGCCTATAAAAGAAGGGGTAGGGGTCCCATTTGGAAGAGGAAAATTATTGTAAAGAAAATCTACCCGATTTAACATTCCCTTTGTCCCAACATTTTGCAACTAGTGTGTGAAGAGAAGCATATACAAAAGTAGATGGAGCAGAGTTGAAGAGGAGCCCAGGACCAAATTCGAGGAGTAGTGGCCAATCTCACTATTGTAAGTTTCTCTTGTGAGATTAATAAAAAGAAGTACTTTTCCTGTCCCACCATATGAGGTTTTTAACGTGTAATATTGATTATATTTTGATAAAATCTCTAACCCATTAGTTCATATATCATATGCATCTTTGGAGTTCTTTGTTTGTCTATTTATGAAAGCAGGTTAGCTTTGGGAGAATATTTGCAGTCAAGGAGCGACCGAACGTTAAAGGATCGACATCAAACACAAAAACTAAGGTACAGTAACTTAATCTTTTTAACCTTATATTTACATATGAATAATGGGGTTTATGATTGGGATGATGGTAAAAAGTATGAGACTTTAGGTCATTTCTGCATGCATTAGAGAACCCTTAATGTTATTCTATAGGGGGATTTCCCACCCACAACAAGCATGGCTTCTACCACCATAAGAGACTATAGAATATCCTTATAGTTTCTCGACGTCCCTATGTATCGTCTCTATTTGTTTCTTGGTCTCATCCTTCTCCTTCAATATCCTCTCTACCTTCGTGTACAATACCTGTATGTAATCCTTGTAGTGACACTATGGGCATCTGAAAAATGGCTAATTCCAACTGACTTAGTACGCATGCCTACTCCTACGTCTCTGGCATGGGGAACTCAATTGCATCTGGAGAGATATTCAAAACTCTACACATTGTTGTTATCTTTGCAAAGTAAGAAGTGGTGTCCCCTACTTCCCCAGTCATGCTTGTTGTTGGCCTTTCCCCAGATCATCTCTCTACTACTCTCCTTAGTGCCTCCCAGAGCTACCGCAATGTCGTTAACTATTCCTGGACCTTTCTGTGTAGTTCTTCATGTTTCTGTAACGTTTTCTAAGATGCCTCTTCTACGACATCGCTCACTCGGTATTCCATCCTGTCGATATCATCGTCCATCAAAGTGTAAATAGTTGGATCTTTATGGGATTTCATATTCTTCCATGCAGATGTTGTTGTCCCCTTATATTGGTCTTTCCTCTTGTCCCTTTATTTTTGTACTATATTCTACACATCCCATATGCCATTTCCTTGGTCTTTTTCTTCATTGTTGGGGTTCTTTGTCCTTGTTTCATTCATAGAAACCCTCCAGTCTAGGTCCCAATCCTACATAATCAGTTGGATGTCTTCCTATGTGACTTTGTACTTTTTATGAACCCATTCTTCTCTGAGTTCTTTTTTTACTTGTATGTATATGTGATGATGGTATACCCGTAATCATGCAATCAATGTGTACACCTCTATAAGCTATGGTGAAATTCATCGTGTAGTCTAGATACATCTCCTAATTATTTCATTGTACAAAAATAACTCAACATTGATGTATATCTATGTTCTCTTGTTCATCGTGTGCCAAACATTATGATACTTGGAGGCCAAAATGGATTACCTCTTAGACCCAAAAATTGCACATCCTCTAGTTCATTCCACATTGTGAACGCAATTAGAATTAACAACCAAGAATAATGGAATTCCATGCCTCTTTCCCGTTCTTCTATGCAATCGATGAGGAACTTGTTATGCCAAAATGGTGCCCATCTTATTGATAACCCGTCTACACATTTCTCAACTGAAACTATCACACATGTAGGCACTTGTTCTTTCCTTCTCTTTCTCAACAACTTGCATGCCAATGATTTCATCGCAATTCTTATTGTTGGGTCACAGATACTTGGTACGTCCAACCCATGCACTCTTTGACTATGTGAAATTTCTCCCTCATGGAATCTGACAAAGTCTTGTCATTCTTCTTGTCTACAAACAACAAGGTGGGATATTCCCCTTATGACAGTAAGCCTGTGATTCGGGAAATGGGATCTGTGTCTATATAAATTGGCATGTCCAACCATAAGTAACCACCATGCACACAGGTTAACAAAATCTTGACACATGTATTCACCACTTGGATCTTATCGAAGTGTGGAATGTCAAAAATATTTAATATGTCAGCTCGTTCAGACCCTATGGACCATACCTTTGGCATAGGTATAGTCTGGTTTGTCACTGGGTCTATTTTCAGTTCAAATTATTTTCTCTGTTCAAGTTCAAGGAACTTCACTATGTCTGTGATATTGTGGTCAACATATTTAAGTCGCGACACCTTACCTAAAATATCCTCATCGATGATGACCCCATATGGTATGTCAAGCGTCACCAATGGATACTTGGAATCCTTCGTCAACGTCATTTGTTTGGCATCATACTTCCTGGGTAGAATGGGGTCCCTAATAAACCTTGGCTCCAATGATGATGCTCTCGGAGTCTCCTAAACCTTTTTTTCTTCTCTTGTTTGGGATTTCTTTGGTGTAGACACTACTTCCTTTGGTGGTGCCATATGTGTAATATGGTTACTAGCAACAACTAATTTGGCTTTGTGGTTTTTCTCAGGCTTTGCAACACAACTCTCTCTTACTCGCATGAAACTACAAATGAAAAAATGTTTCCTTTTGCTCCTTCAATGGCTTTTGTACTCCCTCAACAACTATCCCTTTACCTTCCAGCCTGTATCAATTATCTAATCCCTTTGTACTATTTGTTCAATACTTTCTTTAAAGATGCATTAATTCCAAGTCCTTTGTTATATTTTATCCTCGATTTTCCAAGCTATAACAATCTCCATCATATTTTTCCATTTATGACAACACGTCTCTATGTTGTGTTGTCATTATGTCTTTTGAACCATCATTTTCGCTCTTTAATGTCATTTAATAGTCTTTATATGTCCTCATCTGCATAGTTTTTATGGATTACCCATTCGTATACTACATAGGTTGTGCTTGTGCATGTAATTCGATTCTTATATGAAATTTCTTCTATCTACACAACACTCCCTCCATCTGCGTACTTACTCTTTTTGAAACTTATTTTTTGTTCTTTTCCTTTATTTTTCTTTTTCCTTTTCTTTCTCTTTTTATTTTTCATCCTATAATAACTGTTATAGTACATAGGTTCTTGCGTAGGTCATACTAGTGCATGAAAGGTCATTCTTCCGTATAAATTTCCATCCAACTTCCATTCACCAATCCTCCCAAGGCCTCACCCTTCAATGTTTCTAGTTTCACAACACCTGCTTTTTTCACATACTTGACTACGTATTGACCTGACCAATGCATCCTAGACTTCCCAGGGTGATGAATGAGCTTGTTTTCATATAATAACACTAAGTCTCCCCTTTGAAACCTTTTATGTTTAATATTCCTATCATACCATGATTTTTCTCTTGCCTTATGGACTTGCTAATGGAATCATGCAAAAAATCGGTCTTCCTCAAGTTGTAATAGCTAAGACAATATTTCCTACAATGCATGGGATAGGAACAATAAATTCCATTGGTATTACTTCTTCTTTCCCATATACCAACCTAAAAGGTGTCTGTCTTGTCAAAAAAAAATTTGTAGTCCTATATTCCCTTAATACTACATGGATCCTTAAGTCACAATCATCCCTCCCTACATGGAAAATGTAGTGTAGATTATTCTCTAAAATTGTATTGAAGGACTATACTGTCCCATTTGCATTTGGGTGATATGACATGCTCCTCTGGTGGTGAATTTGAAAATCCTCATTCAATGTTGCAATCGTCGTATTCATGAAGTATGTTCTTTGATCACTCAATAGAATGCACGGGAATCCAAAAATTGTAACAAAATTCTCAAATAGAAATCGCACAACATTATTCACGTTGCAGTTTGTACTAATGTTGCTTCTCCCTATCTGGTCAAATACTTCATTGCAGTAATTATATACCTATCTCTTGATATCCTAGTTGGAGTATTGATGATTCCTACAAAATATATCGCAGATTTGTCAAAATCCTGTAGTATAACCTATGGATGCAAAGGCATATCATCCCTTCTGAATGTCTTTCAAAACCTTTTACGAACATCACATACATGGAAATATTCCTTAGCATCCTTGTGAAGCATGGGCCACCAAAGCCCTACGCACAAAATCTTATGTCCAGTCTCTTTACGTATGTAGTGTCCTCCTACAATCCCTTCATGCACTTCTGATGCTATCATTCGAATTTCATGCTCTAACACACATCGTCTTAATATCCCATTAGTACATAACTTGTATAAGTTCCTTGTAATTAGTTGATATTCTAATGCCTTAAACACTAGCTATTTTTTTGGTGCAACTGTCATGTTTGATGGAGCCATTCTTGTATTTAATAATAAAAAATTGTCTATGAAGTAGTCATCTACTGTTATAACAACATTTTCCTCACCCTATGCAATCTTGCATAGAAGCCCATTTTCCATTTCCCTATGTAGACTTATCATCCCTGTTTGTAAAATCCAGAATTAAAAATACATATTTTTCCACATGTATGCATATTGCCTACTATACAACATGCGTATACGCAGGTTGCTCCACTACAACCCATGTACATTGGGATTTGTACCAGAAAATGAAAATTAGTGTCGAGTTTCCATGTCATGATGGGATATCTATGATCCTTGGCCTTCGATTTACTATAAACGTTCCAACTCATCCCTTCAGTTCCATTTGAAGGATATAAATGGGTCAATTCCGAGCTATGGAAAGGAGGAGAAAGAATTCAACTTTGAGAGCAAAGTTACTCTGGAGAAATTGTTTACTTCATATTGGGTCTACATCCCTTTGTCCTTTAAGTCTGAACACATTGTTTAGCCCCCAAGCTCTTCCCTTATTGATTGAGAACCTCATTTCTTCTCTATTATGATCTTGCCTTTGGTGGAGGATTGAAGTGGTGGAGGCCCAGCTAGAAGGAACTTAGTTTCTCGGTTCTAAACAGTGCTGACCCAGAAGTTTGTAATATTTTCACTTCTGTTGATCATTTATTAATAGAAATACTCCTTTCCTGTCCAATTGATATCTTGCAAATATTTGAGTTATTATCCATGGGTGTATTTGTTATGTATATTAATGGATTATGCTATCTAATTTGCTAACCTTTTATATTATCACCATATGCTTGCTTTGCTTGGTTTTTGAGAAATAGTTGCAAGGATATAACTTTGGGTCAAAGTGCTCAACGATGGATTTCATCAAACATCTGGATGAGGTAGGCCTCCATGGGTGTATTTGTTATGTATATTAATGGATTATGCTATCTAATTTGCTAACCTTTTATATTATCACCATATGCTTTCTTTGCTTGGTTGTTGAGAAATAGTTGCAAGTATATAGCTTTGGGTCAAAGTGCTCAATGATAGACTTCATTGAACATCTAGACGAGGTAGGCCTCTTTCTTATCTCACTTGCATATTCATTTATATAGCATGATTTTGGGATAGATTTGATTTCTGCAGTCATTTCCGTCTGTTGTGGTTTACCCTAGCCATAGAGAGATTTTCCTTGTAACATAATCGATGACCATATTGGGGATTGAATCTTCTTTCTTAGGGTTTGGATTACTTTTCTCCTTAGATTGCTCTCATTCCTATTGTGTTTCTTATCGCATCATTGCTTGATAGCCTTTGTTCACTCTGGGTCTGAGTTTTCAGCCTTCTCCCTTGCCTAGCCTTGTTTTTTGAAACATATACATGCATTTTGTCTTGACAGTCACGTATATACGCAGGTTGTCCCTATGCAATATGTGTACATACGCTATGTTTCCTCAAATAGTCGCGTACATCAGATTTCCTTGCCTGTTTTTTGGTTCTGGTGATTGTTGGGTGGGATTTGATGTTTGTTGAGTCTTCTTAGGTCTTTGTAGTGCCTGTTAAGTGCTTGTGGGATGACAAGAAACCTGTCCTGGGTTGAGTTTTTGGGCGGAGTCTTTCTCATCACCTTTTTTATTTTTATTTTCCCTGTACATTGGGTTGGGTGTCTTGATGCTTGGTATCCTTGTTGAGTTATTTCTTTCTATACACAATATATTTTATATATCAAGTTGCTTTTCATTCCATGCATTTTCATTTTTTATTATATTGAAAATACAAAACTAGTAGGCATTTTTCATTGCTTGGAATTTTGCTATTTTGAGTCTTGGTCATTAGCTTAGTGCATGTAATGAAATATTCCATTTTTACTTCAGAATTGTAGAGTTGAAATTGAAAATTGCATTTTTTTTTAGAAGCATAACATTCATTGAAAATTGAAGTTAGGACTTTGCATTATATTCATATTTTATTTTCTTGTTGAAGCATAACATCATGAGTTTCACTACCATACCTTTTTGAGTAATCATGGCCACTAAAATTAATGCTATAATTTAAAATTGATTAGTCATGATTTTAGTTTCTAGGGTGCACAAACTAGCTTAGGATTTAGTGCCTTGGAATGGGATTTTGTGAGTAAACTTATCCAAGGAAATTAAATCAACATATGTATCTGAGAAAGGGAGTGGAGAAATCCATTGTATAATTGGTAATATCATGAGGCTCTACTCACACTGAATTTAATCACGAGGTCACGCCAGGTTGGTTGAAGGGATATCCCCCCAATACTTTCTTAGCGTCAGAGATATTTCTGGGGATCTATTCGTATCTGGGGATCTTGCTAGTTCCTTTAACTCGTGAGAGGAGGTAATTTCAAGGTTTTGGTCTTTACAACCATGCCCATAGGGTGGACCTGACTTATGATTTCTCGCCTATGCATCGGTTCTACAGTTTTTTATTAGTTGCTTGACTTAGGTGCCACATAGGTTACTTGTAGGGGTTATTCTACAGGTACCCTGGGTCAGATAAGGGTTGGACAACAGACAGACTTTATGGAAGATTACCTCTCTAGGGGGATTTGACTCACTGGTTGTTAAGCCCATGAGGGCCCTTATAATTGATTATGTTACCTCTAATATTTAGCAGGGAGTCTCAGGCCCCTCTTGGGTGAAACATACCTTCTTTAGGGAGGGAGGCCACTTTCAGCCACTTTACACGATTTGTGTCCATATTGGTCATTTGACTTTTAGTGTGCTCATTGATTACTAGTTGGCCTTAGGATTTTTTTTTTTTCTTTAGAGTCTTAAGTCATTGTGGAGTCGAACCAACATCCTTGTTGGTCCCATCGCTTGTTACAGTTACCACCGGATTTCGAGTCTTTGCCTTCTAAAAGGCGTAGATTTATTAGGCGTGGTACACACACCTCCACCGTTCAGACTTGTGATTCTACAAGGATGAGTATTGAACCTAGTCTTCAAAAAAATGGGAGCTCTTCGACTCCCACACCCACTATAGCTAATTGCACCCCTTCAAATCCTTCAACCATAATGGTTGTAGTGTCGAAGGCACCAATCGTTACTATGGCTCGACCTATAGTGAATTCTCAATCTCTTTCCTCGAACCCTTTTGGGCCTCTTGGTCACTCACCAGGCTATAATGTTCAGTCCATCCCTATGGCCTCTAGTACTTTTTCATATGGCATGCCAAACTTTACTTCAAAGTTGTTTGCACCCAATTCGTCACTTGGTGAGCAAATAAAGAGTGCTTACATGCCCAGTTGGGCTCTGCTAGGCATGACAACTGTAAAAGGAAAGGTTAGAAAGAGAAACAACAAACTATAAACTAGAATTAAACAAAAACCAAATGAAACTATGAGCATAAGAAAAAATGGAAAAATAAATACA
>JASDQU011314448.1:11648-24607 GCA_032191745.1 Picea mariana
GGTGTTGTTCGTAGGTCATCTTTTAATACACATGTGTGAGCTACTCAAAACTATATTATTGTATAGGATTTATCTCAAGCTCCTTCTACGATGTCAACCCTCGAAGTCCTCCAAATTTTCCCTGCACAATGAAGAGCATTGTTGTCATCCATTGATGAAATTGAACCTAGTGATGCGAATATGATAGTCTTTTACTTGGAAACTCATATTCCAAGGCTCCCTCACCAACTTTCATTTCAAATTCAAGTCATTATGTGAAAAAAGAGTATTTTTTGTACTGTTATAGATGAAAGAGCCTCAACCTGTGTGATGTCTCTTAAATGGTGGAAAGATATTGGTCCTTCATCGATTAACCAATCACCTAATGCATTAAAGGAATTTGACTTTATATGCTTTAAACCATTTGGAGTACTTAATGCATTTCCATTTGAGTTAGAAGGTAAGACAATAATTGTTGAAGTAGAAGTTTTCAATGCACCATTCGATTATAATATTCTGCTAGGACAAGGTTGTATTTATGCCATTTTTGTCATAGTTTCTACTTTGTTTCATGTACTACGTTTCCCTAATGAAGGAAAAATAGTCATGGTAGACCAACTCATCAAATTTAATTTTGATTCATGCATTGGTAGTGTTCCTTTTATAGAGAAAACACTATCTTCATATGAGGATGTTGGAGTGGGTCTTTTGAAAGATTTATATTCGATGGGAACTTTTCCTCTCCCACCACCTAACATTCCTAAAGCTATCACCCAATTCAACATGATTTCAACTGATACTAGTAAGTCCCTTGACTCATATGTTCCTTGGTTAGTACTGAGTCAGTCTTAATACAAAAGTTATGACGATAGAATTCCACTTAGTCCGATTGAGGTCGCTTATCAAGAAATACAGTTCGCCTATGTGGCTTCTTCTAACACTAGTGACCCCATGAGTCATGTCTTATATAAGTACTCTTACTCTTCTTGGCTTATTTTTATAGCATATCTATATTATTTTGACAATAATTTTCTGTTGGCCCTTGGTTATGGAAGAAAGTGAAGATTACAAAAGAAAAGGAAAAATGCGAACTGCACGGAAGGAACGTTGACTGAGATCAAGTCAAAGTGGTTAAAGAAGCAGAAAAGATGAAGAGAAGTAAGGGAAAACAAGTTGTTGGAAAAGAAGATCGAGGAGAACAGATCAACAAGAAAAATGGATCATGGACAACTCAGCAAGTGGAAAAAGCTACCAATAGATTCTTTGGATCACCTCGCAGGAAAGATGGAAAGACAGGATAGCAAAGCCCAAAGAACATGGGTCAAGTTGACCTAGGGTTTTAGACACCTAGGGTTTTGATATTTAGGGTTTTGATATTTAGGGTTCTGACCTAAGGTTGTCCGAAGAGCTACTATAATGTATAAATAAGAACCTATATGGGAGAAGGGGGGTTCGATATGCATGGTGGTTGTTGCGACTGTGATTGTTGATAGAGTGATTATTATTGTTGAGAGAGAGAAGTGTTGAGAGTGAGAGCCTTMTGGTATTGTAATATCTTCAGCTGGGTGTGAATATCAACCTTGTAACTAGGTGCACAGGGAGGGGAGAGGAAGAGAGAAGAAGAGAGAGATCTACAAACTTAGAGTGCAGATAGAACGGTATGTTTTCCTATAATATCAAGAAACATAGTTATGTGGACATAGCCATAGGGAGAGGGTGAACCATGTATATCTGGTGTTATGTGTGATTTATTTTGTGTTCATCGTATTCTGATTATTCTGTTATTGCATCATTGTGTTAGATCTGAGATATAATTGTGTGAAGTAGGTTTAAGTTGGTAATTGATATCTCGATGTTGTGTTGTTGTTGGATTGGATCCATTTTGCATTTCCTCTAGTTGCAGACACCTGTGTCCTGCAACGCCCGATTGCTACTTTGGGTGAGACTGCATCTTCTTCGCAGGTGTTTCCGAAAGGGCCAGTAGTTAGGGCTTGTTGGTGTGTTGTTAGAACTGAACCCTGGGTCTTCCCTTGTTCCAACAAATGGTTCTATTGCCGGGACCGAGATATTTTTAAGGGAATATCAAGGTGGTTTCCATCGAATATAGAGATTCAGAAGTGGATAGAAGAACAAGAAAAGGAATTCACGGAATCCCAGAACATGAACCCTAATCTTAGCACAGAAGATTGGTTGGGAAAGTATATCTTTACTGATATACACGATATTTTCTTTGGAGAAATTACTAAGGATCTATACGAGTGGTTAGCTAGATTAGCAGATACCCAGTTTGAGATAATATCTAGACTGTTTGTGGTTTGGATGTCGGTGTTGATCAAGAAGTTAAAGAGAGTTGATAACTCCATGTCAAGAGCAGTAGATCACTAGTTTGATAGCACCATTGGAGGGTACATCACCGAGTTTTCTATTGACAAAGTAGAGTCATATAGTCAAGCAAAGAGATAGTTCTTTAAGGGACCTAGAGGAAGCTTTTTACACTTTTTGAAGTTGAAGATCAAGATGTTATTGCATGAGAATAACATCTTTAAGATATAGTAGTGGGTCGGATTGAGAATCTAATGTTCCATAATTCAGACAGCCACAACGACACAAAGTTTGGACATACGTGTAGTGGGAGAACCTTTAGAGAAGTTCCTTTGGTGAACTTGTTTGAGAAGAATCACGAAACACTAGCACGGGAAGAAGGGTTCTACAGTGGAGAAGAAGAAGAGTTATTGAACGAGGAACATTCAAATTCTGTTAGGGTAGAGGAAGGAAAGACTGAAGAACCTCGCCAAGAAGAATCAAAAACCTCAAGAACTATGCCAACTACCGAAGTAAGTAAGATTACTCCTCTCGTTGTTATAGAAAAATTAAGTAACCAAAGTAGTCAGAGTTATCAGAGCGCTCAGAGCACTGTTACAAGCAGTCCAGTACATACTCAGCTAGGAAACCTAGGAATATCTATGAAAAATGAGACGAGGTTACCCACCTTTAGGGGAGATGGATATGAAGAACTTTTTCATCACTAGTTTTTATGTGAGGTTGTGTGGAGTAATTATAATGTCACCGATGAAGATGTTATGAGAGATCAATTTAGTACTACCCTAAGAGACCGCGCACTGAGTTGGTACATGAAGTTCATCCAAGGAATTGCACAGCCAAAAATATTGAATGATATTAATACTGTGTTGATTGTTGAATTCAAGAAACCCAAGTCGAAATCACAATGCATTACAGAGCTGAAAGAAATGAAGTAGAAAGTAGCTCAACATGTTTGGGAATTTGATCAAAGGTTTAAGACCTTGACAAGCCGTTTGAGTTTCCAGATCTTGGATGCACAGAACAAGGAATGGTTCATTGCTACCCTCCTACCACACATCATAGTCCCTCTGATGCAGTAGAAAATTGCTTCGCAGGCTGAGGCATTGGAGATCGCCATGAAACTAGAATCATACCCTATGGGAGAATCCAACTCAGTTATGAGTCAAATCTTGAGTCAACTAACTGGATTATCTTTACAGGTCGAAGATATGAAGAAGGACAAGGGAAAATATAATAGATAGGACATTTGGTGTATCAGATGCAAGTCATAAGGTCACGATAAGGAGCATTGTCCTTTATTTCATGAATACTTGGATTCTGGATCTCCGATCCCTTTGAAGCAGGTTACTCTACCTTGGTGCGAGGTGTGTAGAAATAGACATCACCCTAGTGAATGCTATTACATGAAAAAATATGTTCAGACACCTAGAAATATTTACTGCACATTCTATAAATCTGTGGGCCACGATGAGAAGGAATGTAGAGCCTATGATCTCTTGCATGAAAGGTTAAGAGATACATATAGGATTCAAGGAGAAATGTAGCACAAAGGAAACACCACACAGTTTAATTCCCCAGAAAGAGGAAACTTCAACCCTCATGGTGGATTCAGAGGAAGAGGACGAGGAGGAAGCATGGGCTAAGATCAAGGTCAGATGATTTTTTATAACTATGCATAGCCATGTCACTTAGCAAAGGACTATCAAAACCCTTGCACCACTTGCAGTTACTGCAACGCATTCGAGCATGTCATAGAATATTGTCTTGCACTATTATCCAAACTTTAGGAGAAACGAGGAGGAAACCAACAAGTACAACTAATTTTGGCAGAACCTCACGGAGTGGATCCCAAAGTCATTGTTATCACTAGAGGAGGCACTATTATAGGAAAATATAGAGTGACCCCAGGGAAGACTACAGAGGAATCAAGGGTCAGGAAAGTTGCAGAGAAGACACAAGAGTTTGATCCAAGGAAAGAGAAACAGATATTTGAGGAGGAAAGAAAAGAATTAAGAAGAGATCAGGTTTCTTCATCAAAGGCATGACCATAAGTAAGATAATGTGGAATGCCTCTAGCATTTGATCAGTCTGCTTTTCCCAATGAAGGAAAAGAGGTAAGTAAGCTTATGGAATTCTTCTGCACTTGCATTAATTTGATAAAGTATGAAAGCATTATACAAGATCTACAAAATTTGATCAGATAGTATGAGCCAGGAAAGGTAGATCCCTTACTGAGTAGATAAGTACATCAAGTATATAAAAATATAAGTACAAATATAGAACTACACCTGAATGCTCATATTGGATATTATGATATAGATTATGTGGTCCTCGACTTAGGTTCGGAGGTCAATGTTATGACAAAGAATACCTAGGCACTGAAGGGAAAACCTAAGTTGATCTATTCCCCTATCAGGGTTAGGATGGCTAATCAGCAGGCAGTAAGCCCCTTTGTAAGACTAGACCATTTCCCTGTGGACATCGATGGGGTCAGAACATTTGTAGACTTCAAAGTAATTGAGATAGTTGGTGATAGTTGTCCTTATCCCACGTTGTTAGGAATTTATTGGGATTTCAATAATTCTACTGTTGTTGACTTAAAGAAAAGAGGAATGACATTTTAAGGTGATGTCCTTAGGGTCATTTCACCTCTAGATCCTGATGAAGGTCACAGATACACAGAGCCCATCAGAGAAGAAGACCACACATATGAGCTAGAGAATATATACAAACTGACAACAAGACAATAGGATTACATTTTTCCTACAACAGATGGGAATTTAAGCTAGCAAAGTGACAATGCATGTTCATCAGATTCGGAAGAAGCACTAGAGAAATGGAAGAACAAAATGTATGAAGTTTATGCATGGATATGTGCTATATTGACTAGAGAATTTCACTGGATCGGCATGACAATAAGTAATTTTCCCACCTTTGATGGTTTGAATCACTTAGAAACTTTCTTACCGGAATTTCAAGAAATTGTACTAGTACAAAAGATATTGTTGGCATTGGACGAGGCCTTGAAAGAAAATCCAGACAGATGGTGGGGAGCACATAAGTAGAACATTGTGGACTGGGTGCAATGTCACACTTTGATGGCAGTACGATTCTCAGATTAGATAGAAGGATGTGAAGTTAGATACACAGGTCAAAGCTGTCTGAAAGACCATGTGTGAAGTTGCGAGGAATCCTTCCTCAAGAGCAGTGGGTGCATAAATTAATTAAAACGTTGGATACAATGACTATCAACTGGTATCTTCAAGCGGAACTGCGCCTCACCACTGCATATTGGCAAGGTATGACTCATAATTTTGTAGCTACATTTTAATTTGAAAGTCAGTACCCTACGGTAGACCAATATCTACAAGTTGTGAGACAAAAAGTACTTGAGGAGGCACCTAACCTCCCTATTGAGAAAGAAGAGGATGAATGGACTACGCCTCTTCAAAAATTTCAAGGTTGTTACAATATCAATGCTGATGAAGACGATGATCCTAGGAATGTGAAAATCGCAGAAACAGAAGGCCAAAGAGACATAGAAGGACTAGGAGTCAAAATACCTTTTATTGGACAACCAATTAAAATCAAGAAATTCAATATTGGGATAGAGCAATCACCTAAGATGGACAACGTTGGAGATTATTGGGATCATTCCACTATTGATAAGATCACAAAATTACTGCATGAATATCATGACTTGTTTCCAGCCAAGTTGACTAATATGAAGGGAATTAAAGGACCCATGGGAGAAATGAAGATTCCCTTAAAACCAGATGCAAGGCCAGTCAAACAGAGACCCTACAGATTGAATCCCAAATATAAGAAAAAAGTTAATATTGAATTAGACATAATGTTGGAAGCGAGAATCATAGAACCTTTTGAAGAGTTAGAATGGATTAGTCCTATGGTGGTTCAAGACAAGAAGACAGGAGAGATCAGAATCTGTGTAGACTTGAGGAAACTAAATGATGGATGTTTACATGATCCATTCCCTACACTATTTACATATGAAGTGTTAGATAATGTGGAAGGGTAGGAAGTCTACTCCTTCACTGATGGATTTTCAATTTATCACCAGATCAGGATTTCCAAGGAAGATCGCCATAAGACCACATTTGCAACAAAATGGGGATCCTACTAGTACACATTGATTCCTTTTGGATTGAATAATGCACCAGCCATATTTTCTAGGGTGGTGGTCGAAGCATTCAAGGAGTTTTTACATAAATTCCTGGAAGCCTATTTTGATGATTGGACTGCTTTTAGTTTATTGCAAAATCATATTGAATGTTTAAGACTAATGTTGGATAAGTGCAGGCAATGCCAGATTGCCTTGAACCTGAAGAAATGCATTTTATTTTCACCCTTTGGAGTGTTTCTAGGCCATATTGCGTGTAAGCAGGGGTTGCTAGTAGACCCATCCGAGATTGCCATTATTGTTTATCTACCCCCCCTAATTCATTCAAACAGTTGCGCACTGTGCTGGGACATACAGGATATTAAAGGAAGTTCATTAAAGGCTATGGAAAGATCACATCGTCGATGGAGAAGATTTTGAAGAAATATTTTCAGTTTCACTGGACAGAAGAATGCCAACAGAGCTTCGACACATTGAAACAGAAAATGGTTACTGCGCCTATTATGGTTTTTCTATATTGGAGTAAGGAATTTCATGTGCATGTTGATGCATCATCTATTACATTAGGAGCAGTGTTAGCACAACCAGGAGCAGGAGATATTGACCATTCGTTAGCCTTTGCTAGCAGGAATCTCTCAACATGTAATGTCACCAAGGCCGAGCCCTATTGTAAATCTGTTTATGAAATGAATTGTAAATATGTTTTATAGGCTAGTGAGCCGAGTTTATATAAGCTAGTGGGATTATGTGATTGTTAGGATAGAGAGCCTAAGTGTTGAAGGCAAAGAGCTTGATTTTTGCACATGTATCCATGTAGAACATTAATAAAAATATAAACATTGCCGCATGTAGGCTGACACGATGAATGAGTGATGGGGTACTAAGCTTCCATAGAGTGGGAAGGGGATTAGGGGCTGGAAGGTGGGAAGAGGGGCTAAGTGTTGAGCCTAGGGACTTAAGTCCTTGGGGAATAATATTTTAATATTATTCCAAAAGACATGTGAGTATTATGTTTTATCCTAAGTTCTTTTGGATTGACATGTGACTTCCAAAAGGGTGGAAGGAATGCATGCTGATGGAAGCATGCAGCTTCACGGGTGACAAGTGTCAACCCAAGCCCATGCAAATATAATGAATGAGATGAGACGTGGTGGGGGGTTCCTCCTCCATTTAACCCGGCCGTCTGAGCGTGAACCGATCCGACCTCTGCATGAGACCTTGTGCAATTCTGAAACCTAGGGGGGAAGGAGTCTGTGTTGATTTTGGGGATATCCTATGTTTATTTCTGGAAAGCCGAGACACCCTTTGTCTGAACAAATCAAGCGTGTGTGTGGAATCTTTGTTTCCAAGCCATAACCCTGAGACCATCATGTCATTTCTAATCCTATTGGAAAGATCGTGTCTATTTTCCCCATTGGCTATTGTGGCATGTAGTGCTGGATTGCGTGTGGCTTGTTGGATAGCTTATACAACACTCTCTCCAGGTGAGAGAGGTGATTGAAGTTGGAAGAATAGTTTCCTTGGCCTGTGAGCAACTCTCTCCAGGTGAGAGAGTGTGTAGAGGAAGGAGAGAACTCCTGGAAGGAACCTTGTAGCTTCCACAGAGCTTGGAGACTTCTGGTCCAGTCTGTTGCTGAAACCCAAGACAAGGGAGGTTAGCAGCCAAAGGACTGTCTAGGTGACAAAGAAGGTGTATACTCCTGGCATGGATGATTTTAGGGGCTAAATTTCGCTCATGGGCTAATTTTCCATGGTTTTTCCAAAAACGAGATTCGTTATTTTAAAAATGATTCGCCCAAATTCTATAGGATAAAATTATTTTACCTTAAAAATCGCCAAAATTTTATAAAAACTATATTAAATCCTTAGAAATTTGAATATTTTTACAAAAATATCGCCAAACATTTATAGTTGGCATATGAAGGATTAGTTAGATTCACCAAGGTTTCTACATTTTAAAATAAATTTTCATCCTTAAAATCATCCCTGACTCTTGGGGTGGAACAGGCATGTGGGGAAGGAGAGTTTGTGGGCAGTGAGTATGAGTGGTTCCTGGGAGAGAATTCCTTCCTTGTGCCCGTGTGTTTTCCCTATAACCTCAGCCTAGCTTAGGATTTCTTGCCTTGGGGTGGAGCTTAGTCCCATCTCGGGGGTGACCTACTGCTGAGATTGATGAGAAGCGCGGTCTAAGGATGGGAGGTTTGTGGAAGGCTTGCACCTGGTTGGTGGAATTACCATCGTTTTCAAAGATAAGTACCAGATGATGTTTGAATTATGTTATTGCATGTCTGTGTATTTATAATTATCATGTACTCTTCTATGCATATGAATTAATGTTAAATCCATTGATTATTTATAATAACAGTAGTTCTTATGCTCACTCTGAGTTTAAATGTGTTTAACCTATTTTAAATGCATGTCATATATATATATATATATATATATATATATATATATATATATATATAATTAAGCATGATATTGTTATTTCGCGAAGTAGCGCCTACTCGGCTGATGGAAAGGGGGTATTACAGTGTGGTATCAGAGAGTTATAGTAACAAAAAGGGTGTTACAGTAAAAAAAAGGGTGTTACAGTATGGTATCAGAGCCAAGGTTTCGACGCTGAGCCTAGATGGGCCAGTTAAGTGGTCTTTGGACCGAGGTTTTGAGGAGAAATTGTGTCTCGAGGACCAATTTAGGACCTTTGAATGCTCTTGAGTGTCAAGGAGTTACTTAACCATGTTACCAAGATCAGGAGGTGTAGAGGTGTTATGAAACCACACCCGATGTGGTATCTGGCCACAGGGAGAGAAGACTCCACACCAGAAGTGTTGGAGCCGTACAATCTGTTCGAGGAAAGGGAGAACCCTCATGACCATTAGATCTGGGAAACGTGCACAGGGTTTAAAAACCCTTTGGAGTTGAACAGGAATGTGGAAATTGCGATACGTGAAATCTTGAATTCATCGGGACCGTCCATTGGGTAGAACACATGGCTATCGGATGGAGTTTCGGCACCCGAAAAACCAAAAGGGAAGAACCTTGTTTTCGCAAGTCACGAAATAGCAAAACTCAAAATTTCAAAACAATCTACACCACAGATTGTAAGAGAGGAACTTGACCATTGGATCAAGTGGAAGGGTAGACCCTAATTTCAGGATTTCAGCAAACGAAAGTTCGAGATGTGTGGTTGCACGAACTCTGATGCCTGAAACCTTGAAACACCGAAAAGATCTGCATCATAGATTTGAGAAAGGTCTAATCGTTCTATTTCACTTGGTATGGACGTGGACACATGGGTGTGTACCATGTTCCAGTGGGAAAAAAGAAAAGTGAGCATGGTGGGACCCAATGACATCACCATAGATAACGTGGACCCTCCGAAGGGTGCCACTCGCCACTGTAGATGTGGAGACAGTTGTGTTATGTGGGCCCGGAGGGTAAAGTAAATCAGGATTTTGGGATTCAAAAAGGAGGAGCACAAGGGCTCAACGCTCCAACTCATGAAGTCGTGAGTTGCGAGAAGTTCTAGCACTTAACCCTAGCCTATGGTTATATGTAGCGGGCACTAGCGAGGAGGGAGCCATACCCGTATCACATCTCGGGTATCAACGTTTGGAGGAAGAAGAGTCGTAGGTCTTCAACTCGCGAACTTGCGAGATCACGAAGTTGTCAAAGGTTCCTTTAGTTACGAGGGTAGGGAGAAAGAGGGAGCTATCACCCGATAGTGAGTATGAGAGTCTCGTGAACTGAGACCCTGAAACCAGAAGTCCCAAAATTTGCAGAGCCAAACAGAGCTCAGAAAGCTTAATGGAATCGAAATGTTTTTCTTGTTCATGTTGGTTTATGAGTGTTGTAAGTTTCTTGAAGGTTTAAGGGCCTGATAAACTTCAATTGATTGCACATTGTGTGTGCAGATTTCAATGAGTGTCAGGTCAACCGTGAATCTACACTGAGTATAGAAATGGAAAAGGTATAGATTGCCTCTGAAACAGAGGACAAAAGGGTAGGAAGGAATGTCAACTTGGGAGTCGAAGGATCAAACTCTAATGGGAATGGAAAAGAGATGGATAAGGAAGGAAATATGATGAAACTCATTGAAATATTGCAAAAAGATGCCCAGGCTCGCAGAGTTGATAATCAAAATCTCATGAGGGTTAGGGATCAGCAGGGCGAATTCAACTTAAAAATGTTGAAGAAACTGGAAAGAATAGAAAGGAAGTTGGAGAAGTGGAATGGCTCAAGCAAGACAGAGAGTTGCAGGACCCCTGAGAGGAGAAGAAGATTGAGGAGTGGTAGCAGACATCATCATCACTCCCCAAAGCATTCCAGCAGGGAAGCACACAATAGTTCAAGCCTGTCCCCTACTAGAAAACACCGAACATCTAGAAGGGATGAATTGAAAAGGGAGATGAACAAAATTAAGCCTCCTACGTTCAATGGATAACATAAGAAGGAGGAAGACGCTGAAACATGGTTTCTAGGCATGAGAAAATATTTCCAACTGCAGAATTATTCCCCTCATGTAGAAGGAAGAATTGTGATGTATCAACTGAAAGGAAAAGCATCCATGTGGTGGGATCAGTTTGTGCAAGTGCAGCACATTAGAGAGAAAGATATCACTTGGAAGGAGTTCAAGAGGTATTTCAAGAAGAAATACCTGACCAAAAGATACTATGACAGAAAGATGAAGGAGTTCTTCGAACTCAAGTTGGGAAACATGACCATCGATGAATACGAACGAAGGTTTTTGGAACTACTGAAGTATGTTCCGTTCATCAAAGATGAGGCTGTTAAGATTAAGAGATATATGAGTGGATTGTCACCTTCTATTGGTGACAAGATTAAGTATGATGATCGTAAGACTATGGAAGAAACAATAAGAAGGGAAAAATGCTTATATGAACAACAAAGAGAAAGGCCTAATTTTCAGAAGGCTTGGGATGATTAGAAGAAGTTCAGGAAAGAGCAGAGGCAAAAGGAAAACAAGCCTCCCTTTTTCAGAAACGGTCCTCAGGGACAACCATCTTTCAGAGAGACCAGGAGGGCTGAAGTGGGTGAGCAAATGCCCAGATCGCCACCTATGGAGTGTTGGGGATATAAAGGGAACCATAGGTACAGGGACTACCCCCACAGAAAAGATAAAGTGAGAACCGTCCATAATGTGCAGCAAGATGAAACAATAGAGGATATGGGCAGCAAGATGCCAAGGATCTATGCATCCCTAGACAACAAGCAAGAAAAATTTCAATCTCACATGATTGAAGTGGAAGGTATGATCAACAACCGACCATTTATTATTTTAATTGATTCTAGGGCTAGCCATAGTTATGTAGATCCTAGGGTGGTGGAAAGTTTGCATTTATCAAGAAGAAAACATGAAAGGGCTTGGTTAGTGCAGTTGGCTACAGAAACCAAGAGGAAGGTCATTGAATGGGTTAAATCTTGTTTGATAGACATGAGTGGATTGAGCATGAAGGCTGAATTGAATGTTCTTCCTTTAGGCTCTTATTACTTCTTAATTGGGATGGACTAGTTGGACTAGCACCATGCCCTCCTGGACTGTCATAAAAAGAGGTTTACATGCCTAGATGAGGAGGGAAATTAGAAAATAGTCCAAGGAATTCCCAGAGCTGTGGCTGTTAGAGAAATCTCAGCCATGCAACTGAAGAAGTGTTACAGGAAAGGCTGTCAATTATTTGTAGCCCATGTGGAGGAAGCATCCAGAGATGAAGTCTCAAGAATTGGATACCATGAGGTAATCACAGAGTTCAAGGACATATTTTAGGAGGTACCTAGACTACCTCCGAAGAGAGACATCGATTTTTCTATAAATTTGATGCCTGGAGTAGCTCTGGTGTCAAAATCTCCTTATAGAATGAGTACAAAAGAGCTGAAAGAGTTGCAATTGCAGCTCGAAGAGCTTCTAAAGAAGGGGTACATTCACCCCAGCGTGTCACCTTGGGGTGCCCCGGTCCTATTCATGAAGAATAAGGATGGGACGTTGAGGTTGTGCATTGATTTCCGGCAGTTGAACAAGGTAACTGTCAAGAACAAGTATCCTCTACCGAGGATCGTTGATCTTTTCGATCAGTTAAAGGGTTTGAAAAATTTTCAAAGATAGATCTCAGATCGGGATATCACCAGGTAAGAATAAAGGATGAGGACATCGGCAAGACCGCCTTTAGAACAAGGTATGGTCATTACGAGTTCACATTGGTGTCATTTGGACTGTCAAACGCACCTGCTGTTTTTATGTGCTTGATGAATGGTGTATTCAGGAACTATTTAGATAAGTTTGTCATAGTATTCCTTGATGACATATTGGTGTATTCCAAGTTAGAGGAAGAGCATGAACAACACCTGAGGATGGTGCTGCAAGTGTTGAGAGAACACTAGATATATGCCAAGTTGAGTAAATTCTCATTTTATCAAAGACAGATCCATTACTTGGGACATATTATTTCAGAAGAAGGGATCATGGTGGATCCTGAGAAGGTTGAGGCCATCTGAGAAT
>JASDQU011314450.1:10946-24614 GCA_032191745.1 Picea mariana
TGGTAACATGACAGTAGTTCCTTGACTGTCTGCTTATTCCACTGTTGTTCTTCTGTGATAGTTTATATTTCTGGTTCTTTGATGAATATTACTCCTCTTATCCGTTTAAGGGTTGCATCTATGCTAGGGTTCTCATGCTCGAATGAGAAAGTGATTGTGATGTTTTGCTGCAATATTCGCCATGTTGTAGTTCCTTTGCGCAATTCCTGGTCCGTGTACTAGTTCGCTGGTATGCCCTCTAAAGTATGTACGAAGTGATGAGGCCATTCCTCAGGTGGTGTCATTTTCCATAGCATTCTACATGCCTCCAAGTGCTCCGATGGTGCTCTGTGTCCATCATACTTCTGTTGTTTGTTGTTTTTATGTTCTGCGCCAAAACTTATGCACAGTAACTGCTTACATTGATACCAGTCTGTGATAGTCTCCTTGTGTGCGCCCCACCATCTTGCGGGTGTGGCCTTGAGTGCTAGATTGAGTGCTAGTAGTCTTTGGTTCTCTAATAATTTGTCTTCATATTGTGTCAAGAATGTTTCCAAATCATTTAGTCCGTGGAAACTGGGTGGTTCTTTGATTTCTATGCCTATCCACCGTACTGCGCGGTCGATTCTTGCACATCTTCTTGTGGATACTTCGTGTAGTCTCTGCTTCCAATTTTATAACCCGATGTTTGAGTCTGTTGTGCATGAAATAATGCTCCGCCAACTGAGCACCCCATCTACAGTTGGGTTTACGTAATCCTCATTGTGCGCAGTTGTTCTGTACAACTGGATTATCTCCTCTAAGTCCAAGCAAGTGATTTCTACGAACCTCTCCCTTTCTGATGGATCAAGTGGTGCTATGACCCTGTAATCTCTAGATTCAAATGTCATTGTCCTTGTTTTCAAGTTAATTATGGCCTGGTTGTCAAATGCCCAATCCAGACTGAGTAGTGCCAGGTACGGTGTTGTGCCATCTACTATTTCAATGACTTCAAAGTCTTCCTCAGTGTGCACTCCATCAAGATCTATTGTTACTCCTTTCAATCTACCTATTGGTAGGACTCTATGCTGGTTTGCTAGTTTTAATTGGACATTTGAGTATCCCAATGTTGGCTCTCCCATGCATTGCCAGGTCTTCTTGGGTAGCACATTCACTTTGGATCCTAGGTCTAGTATAATGTCTCCCATATTGAAATCCCCAATATTAGCATTTAGTGTAAATTCCCTACTTGTTCTTCTTCGGGTGTGTAGGTGATTGACAGTTTTTAGTTCTAGCTTTTCTTCCGTCTTGCTGCTACATTTCTCTAGTATGTTTTGAAATATTTTCACAGATGAAGGATCACTTAATACTTTTACGCATGATTGCAAAAAGTCTTTGATAGTACTTACTTGTCCCTTGGGTTTCACTCCGTTGGTATGATCCAACGATGGTGGCATTTCGTATTCTGGGGCTTCCTTGATTAGTTGCGCAGTTGAATTCGATGATGTGTCCACCTTCTAAAATTATTGTATGGATTCCTTAAAAGTCTCCTTTTCTTTAGGCGCATCGAACTGCTTCTTGGGGTCAGTGTTCTTCTTTATCCATTGGTTTTGTGCTGGTTCCTGTCGAACTGCATGATTTATTGTTTTCGTTCCTCCACAAGTGACTATGTTGATGTTTTGTCCATCGTCCCTTGATTCGACTGAAATCCATTGAACATTCTGATTGTTCTGGTTCCTATTTTCCTGGATATTTAGTAATAGTGTCAGACATTCCTCTGTCTCGTGATCCGATGCACGACAATACATACAAGTCACTGGTGGCAGTGGACATTCCCGTGCATAATGTCCTCATTGCTGACAATTGTGACATGTGACTGGTCTTCTACCACATCCGAAGCCTCCTCTGGCTCGTCCTGCTCCTTTGTAGCCTGCGCGATCACCTCTCAGCACGTTATACTGTGGTGTCTGATTATACTACATAGTATTGTACTGGGGTTGTGTCGGGTTGTACTACGGCTGTACGTTATTGTAGGGTTGTTGTGCAATATTATACTGTTGCTGCACACTGTTGTATGGGGCTGGGTCTTGGTTGAACTGGGGCACTGCTTGCCCAGTCATCATTTCGACCTGTAATCTATATGCATCTGATGTTGTTTCCCGCATAAGATCAATAGTTCTACAGTCTTTATCGTCATGGCCCACTGACTTGCAAAAGGTGCAATATGAATTCTTTGGAATTGTCTGGTATTTTTGCATCATTATGCAGTGATAAGGGTCGTGACCCGGTTTCTTACATATTTTGCACCATAATCCTCCCTGTGGTAGTGGGTTTGGCATACTTGTTTCCATATACTGTGCGAATGTTGGGCATTCATTCTTGTGGTGCCCTTTCGTTCTGCATGTGTTGCACCAAACGACTTCTTGTTTATCCTTGTTCTTATTCTGGTTCAATTAAAATGTCAAATTCTTCAAATCCTCCTTCAATTCCTCAATAGTTGGGTCCGTTTGTTGGTACTGGTTCTCTTCCAGTTGCAAGGCTGCCTACAGAGCCTCTACATGCGTCTGAAACTTCTGCTGTCGTAAGGGATATTTTAGATGTGGGAGTAGTGAGTTGACAAACAGGTGCCTGTGCTGCATCTCCTTCATAAGGTATTTTAAATTCCCCTTTAGTCGCTTGAATCTCTGGTCAATCTCCCATACAGACTCTCCTGGTTTCTATCTTATCTCGATCATCTCATTCATGTAATGATCCTCTGAGCTCGGCTTCTGGAACTCATTAATCAGTAGCTTATTAATGTCTGCCAGTGTCCTCATCGTCCCAGGGGCACTGTTTGTGTCTAGACTCATGTACCAGTATAGTGTGCGATCTCTTAACATGATTGCTAATTGCACAAGTTTGGTGTCTTCATCAGTGATCTGTTTTGCCTTCCATATCTTTGCACAAATGAACAAGTGCTTCTCAGTATTTTCCATTGCTTCTCTTCAGAATTTTGGTAATCTGATAGTGGGATCGTGTCCTGCCATTCTAAAGACTGAACTGCTACCTCCGTTGCGTGGTGTAGATACTTGACTAATACTACTTGAACTGGATCCTCTAGTTGTTTCTCCTATGGTATATGTACTTCTTGCTGTCAGACTTCCTCCGAACTTCATTTTTCTAAATGATGGTGTTCTCTTTGGTGTATTAGTCACACATGGGTTTATGGGTTTCACACTGACATTAATATGGATATGATGGTTTCCTTCTCCTCCCGTTCTTGGGCCTCTTGTTTTCTTTTCATAAGTTGCGCGCAGGATTTCCTCAATCTGCTCCATAGCCCAGAGATCCTCTACCTCTTTCTCATCGCTCGCCAAGCCTTCCCTCGTGGCTACGACTCTCTTCTTGGTATTCACCTTATATTGGTAGGGTACTCCGCTACGCATCATTCTTGATGACGCCAAGATCCACTTGAGTTGGTCGTCATCCATCAAGATCGGGTCCAAGATTTCCTCCTTCTTGCCTTTATCCTCAACTTCTTCCATTTATCCTCTCTCTGTCAGTGCTTCCCCCCTTCCCCCATGCACGCAGGGAAGTCTAGCTATCTGATTCCATTGTCATTACACCTTTGTTATATAACAATATTTTAATAGAAGTATACAGTGATCGAATGTACCTTCCTTGAGGTTCGTGTAGAAATTCTTGCTTTGTTGCGTTGTATGACTTCACTGTGTCGACTGCAAACTCTGTGATGAAGCCTGCCACAATACTATCAAGCCAAAAGTCAACTGCGCCGATGAATTTGTTGTTCACCTGCTGTAACTGCTCAACCTGTACTGGGTTCCAATCTAGCTATCAGATTGGGTTCGTTGCGTGGTTATCTTTCAAGCTTAGTATCCACTCCTGCAGTAGGTGGGGAAAATCATAGAAAAAGACTTCATGTATATCCGTAAACACATATTTATCCATATATTTGTGAGGTGTGATGCTAGGGTTTCTATTGTCTTTCTGGGCAAACTCTAGCTCTTTGGTTCTCAACCAGCCTTCGATTTTTTATTTTGTGGGGTTCCAAGGTCTTAACATCCCTTTATAGTGGCTCAATGGTCTTCTAGTTTCACTCATTGTTTCCCCCTACACTCTATCTCATCTACTCAGTCCTCTCTTGTTCCTCTTAACATGACAACATAACCATTTGTTGGTTCTTAACTGCTCTCTTCTTCCATTTGATTTATTGACCCAAGGTTCATATCTTTCAGGTTACTAACAAAGCCTCTAAAACTATCGGCCCTTCTGGTAACCAGAAGGAAACATAGCACAGAGAATTCACTACGCAGTCTCACCCGAGATAGCTTTAAATGGGTGGCTGTAAGACTCAGGTGTTTACAGCCTAGGATTGAGTATGAGATAGGGGATTGTTAACCGGATCCATGCACTACAAACTATGAAGGTAATCTACTTGTTCCTCCCGGGTACATATTTCCATTACACAATTTACTTCCCAAGCAACATATTCATGTTCCATAACAATATATTAACTCATTTATTAAACATAACAATAACTACAGAAAGAAAGTAAAGGGATACATACATTCATCACATTACACAGTTATTACTGTGGTTCACCCCCTCATGGGCTATGTCCACAAAGATTTGGCTCTTGGCTCTTTTATTATGGAAATTTCCGGCGTCGCGCGCTTACAATTACCCTCTTATGGGTAAGATCTATATGAGGCGAACTAGATCGCACCGGGCTCTATAGCCTATGAACTAATCCTCAGATCTACCTTCTCTCCTCTGTTCTAGCTCAACAAATTACAAAAATGGTACATAATAGTATTGCATAATGCCTTCCTTCATGTATTACTCTACTGGAACAGTATAAGAGCCCAAACCCTTTCAAAACAGTAAACTTATTGTAAAAATGCTAACCTAATATGTAAAACTCAATCAACCAACAACCTATATATGATACCTGCGTATATATATTTATGCATTTCGGGATCTTCAACCTTCTTACTGAAAATTACCATAACCCTAACCCTACCAACGTTAGGTCTTCCTCCCATGCATGCGTGTTGTTCTTCCTCTAGCTGTCGCTTTCCTTGTGCACAGTTTCTTGCATGTGCACGTGCTGTTTTTTCTCCAGCCGTTACTTCTGTTTCTGCACGCTTTCTTTCCCATGATCATCCTTCTTTCCACTTTAGCCTGGTGCCAACATAGATTTATCCTCTTTATGGTTCGGGAGGAAGGTGAACGAAAAGTCACTGCAACCGCCAAAACCTCTGCAGAGGGTCTCTCTACACAATAGAAACACCGGGAGAAGATAGTAGAAAATCACAAAGACATATTTTCCTCGCCTACTGGGGTGCCTGTGCATTGTCAGGTAAAGCCCTCAATTGATTTGACAATCAATGCTCCTCTACCTATTGACCCTGTGTATAGGCGTTTTGTTATGGAGAATGAAGAAATCAAACACCAGATCCAAGAGCTAATTTTGAAGGGTCGTGTCATACCAATCTCCTCACCTTGTGGAAGCCCAATAGTTTTGGTAAAGAAGGAGGACATGACATGACGAATTTGTATTGATTATAGAGCCGTGAACAAGATCACAGTCAAGAACCAATACCCAATCCCACAGATTCATGATCTTCTTGATCAGCTTAAGGGAGCCATGTTTTTGAGTAAGATTGATCTAAAGTTAGGCTACCACCAGGTGTTGATTGAGCAAACTGATGTATGGAAGATAACATTCAAGTCTAAAGAAGGTCTCTTTGAGTGGTTGCTCATGACTTTCTGCTTGACTAATGCCCCGAGCACATTCATGCAGATGATGGATGACAAATTGCACCCATTCACAAACTCCTTTGTCATCGTATATTTGGATGACATCCTCATCTTCCACAAAACTTTGCAGGAACATCTGAAGCATATTCAACAGGTCTTGGGCACCTTACGATAGCACCAGTTATATTCCAATTTGGAGAAGTGTTCTTTTACCATGCAAAGAATCCAATATCTGGGATACATCATGGATCAATAGGGGGTGCATGTGGATCCATCCAAGATCCAAGTCATCTGGGACTAACTGGCCTCGAAGACAATGACCGAGCTCCGCAACTTCTTGGGCCTCCCTAACTTCTACTGCCAGTTTGTGTTGGGATTCTCTCATATCACTTGGGCTCTAAGCCAAGTGACCAAGGGTGAAGCAAAGGCCAAGTTTGTGTGGGTTGCATCCCAATAGAAAGCATTCAAGGATTTGAAATTATGCCTTTGCTCAACACCAGTCCTTATTCTGCTAGACCTACAATAGCCATCTGAGATTGAGACAAATGCTTCAGATTATGCTATCGGTGTAGTCCTCACTAAGCATGGGCATCTGGTATCCTATCACAGTGAAACATTATCTGATGTTGTTCAAATATACCCCACCTACGACAAAGAGATCTACTCTATTGTGCATGCATGTTGACGGTGGAAGCATTACATTATGGGGAAGGAAACAATCATCCACACCAATCACAAGCCTCTGCAATTCAAGGAAAGTTACAGAATGACTGCTATCAAAAGTGGTCCATGTACCTACAAAAATTCCACTTGAAAATAAAGTACAAGAAGGGTAGCATGAACCATGTCACAGATTTCCCCAGTCAACCCCCAGTTGTGGCGCTAACTACAATTCTTAACTCATGTGGGCATGAGACATCTTGGTGGCTACAATTATGCAATACTGACTCTAACTTTGATGATTCCTATCATAGATTGAGCGTAGGAAAAATAGTTCCAGACTTTCATCTCCAAGATGGATTGTTATGCCATCTAATCCATCTATGTGTTCCTTCAAGCGAGTGTGCAAAGCTGATTTGGGGAGTTCATTACAGTTGGACAACATGACATTTCGGTGTAGACAAAATTGTGGCAGTACTAAAAAAGGATTCTTATTGGTCGAAGCTTTGACAAGTTGTCTGAAAGTACATCAAATCCTGCAGTGTCTGCGGCATTTCCAAGCATGACATCACGAAACAGGGGCTATACACTGCTCTTCCTATTTCAGATAAGACTTGGGAGTCCATCTCCATGGAATACATGTTTGGTCTACCTTCAACCAAGCATGGGAATGATTGTGTCTTCATGGCCGTTGATTGATTCTCTAAAATGGTAGTTTTGGCACCCTGGAAGAAAAGCATAGTTTAGGCCACTTCCAAACTCTTCTTTCAACATGTTTGGGTTCATTTTGGGCTCCCACGAACCATTATCTTAGATCGAGACACTAGGTTCTTAAGCACTTTTTGGTCCAGCCTATGGTCAATGATGGACACTAAGCTGACCAAAACGACTGCCTTCCACCCACAGATCGATGGACAAATAGAGGTAGTCAACATGATGATTGTCCATATCCCAAGGATGTACAATTCCAAACATCCACGCACATGGGATGAAATCTTTCCTTATGTCCAATATAGCTACAATGGATCCCTCCACAACTTTGTTGGCCACAACCCTTTTCAGGTGTGCTTGGGGTTCCAACCATTGGCCCTCATTGATGTAGCTCTGCCCATTGTAGTTGCACAGGAAGATTTGTCCCATGCTTAGACCGAGGTTGACTAAGCAACCAAATTTGTTGAGTGAATCTAGCACATCCAATAACAAGTTCGTGATATTTTGCAGAAAGCCAATGCTAAGTACAAGCAACGCCATGATCAACATCGGGTATCACACAAGTTTCAGGTGGGAGATAAGGTATGGTTGAATTTGCAGAAAGAGCACCTCACAATACCTCATCGGAAGCTACACACACTTTGATACGGGCCTTACACCATCACCAAGGTTGTGGGTGAGAATGCTTTTGAATTAATTATTCCTCCTTTCCTTGGCTTACACTCGATATTTAATGTGGAACTGCTTCGTCCATATTTTCCACCTCTCCTGGACACTTCAGACGCAGCCGAACACTTGGCCCCACATAACTCAATCCTGACGACATTGAACAAGATACAATTGATCAGATCATGGACACCAATATGAAGGGCACCCACTAGTAGAACATCCAACTCTATCAGGTCGTCAAAGCAGGGCAGTTTCTTCATCATGGCAAGTGGCTCACCAAAAGTTAGATTCAACAGAAGTTTCCCCATTTGATGGAGGAACTTGACGCAATGGAGACCATTGCTTAATAAGGGGTGAGGACTGATCTAGGTAGACATCGGTGGCCACCCACCTATTCCACTTTCTCAAATTACAGTTTCCATTTTGGCAGTTTTTCTATTGTTTTTCAGATCCCAAACTTTTGGGGTTGTTTTGAGGCACTAAATGATATTTTTTTGACATGGCAACACCCATTAGATCTTTGTTGGGATTATTAGGTTGTTTGGAATATGTATTCATTAGTTAGACCTTTTTGACGGGGTACTGAGCACCCCAAATGGAGATCGTATTCAAAAGTTGTGCCCTCGATAAGTTGACATATCAACTACCCCCATCGAGGCCCACAAACCTTTTTGTGTCTCATTTTTCGAGTTTAGGGTTTTCTCATTTATGCTTTATGTTAAAAAGGCATTTGGAGCCTCATTGTAAGGAGATTCTTGCAAATGAGCTTAGCCGACACATCTCTCTTTAGAGATAAGCGACCACCATTCTAGCTAGCTTGTGTGCTTTGCATTTTACAATATTTTGTATTCCAGACAATCATTAATAGAATATGATTTTTATTGTATTACTATGTTCCTATAAATATCTCTGTGTATCTCATTGTTATATCTTTGTTATATTTCTACATTGACATCTTTCTCAAAACATTCTGGATCAGTGCGCCTATTCAAGTTTTGCGCACACTCAAGCAACTACACAAAGAGTGCCGGGAGGCACGCACGCCAAATAAAGTTTTGTTTATGCACGCTAGTTCAAGTTCTGCCTTTGCGTGTCGGTCTGAATTTTGTGATACACACCAGAAATCAAGAAGACATTGCATGTACACTAGAATCAAGAAAAAAATCTTCGAGAAATCTCCCCGAATGATTACTACAAGCAGCACGAGGGAACATGGAGTAGAAAGATGATGAGTTGGCAAGGTAGTTGAGATTATCACGATTCCAAAGAGGCTACGTGGAATGCACGTGGGTGACAAAAGCATATGGGAAAAGCAGTCAGAGGAGCGAGTGGGGAAGAATTGAAAGTAACAGAGCACTAGAGTCGAGAAGAAGATAAAAGGGAGAAACGACAACATAAAGAGAGTTAGCTCGTTAGTCAGTTGGTTGTTGCTTGATAGTTGTGGGTATTGTTGTCATTGAGCTCACTCTGAGCCTATGTTTTGTAATGTATCTAGTTGTAAGTATGAGTCTGTCACATTTGTAGAGTCCAAAAGAAAGCACATGGAATTGTGTAATGTAACACTAGGCAAATGTGTAAGAGAGCAAGGCTTTGTTGTTGTCAATGAATGAATTTCTTAATGTACGTTTGTGGTGATGGAATGAAAATAATAAAGTTGTAGTGATTTTGGTCTTATGATGTGTTACTTATGTGTCAATTGAATGTGTGTGTTGTTGTTAAGTAGTTTTCAATGGATTTTTTGAATGCCAACCTGAATGGAATTTCGAGCAATTGGTCCTTCATCATCATTAACACAAGACCATATGGTCTTTGTGATCCTCATGGCATCGTGGGTGAGACCTTATTTAGTCTTTGACTGAGGATTGATATGTCAATTCCTTGGGTTTTTTTTTGGTCAACTCTAGATGAACCCTGGGTCTTCAACCCCCAGCGTTACGAAATACATGCGCAAGTTTGGAATGAACTAACAAAGGTTCTCTTGCTGGGACTTGAAGGTTTTGTATTGAGTGATGAAGGAAAAGAATGAGGTTGTATCCATCTCAGGAGAAATTCAAGATTGGTTGATTGCAAAGGAAGATGAGTTTGCTTGATGGGAAACTCAAGGTCTGAATACTAATATGAAGTTGTGGAAGGACAAGTATCTCTACTTTGATATGCATGAACTTTTCTTTGTTGAATTTCCTTGTCTTTTGTATGAATGGCTAAAGAGGTAGACTGCTACTAATATTGCTTTGAGACCACAAGAACAATTGGTTTGGGATCAAGTTACGATCAATAGACTGAAGGAAGGATATATAATTGAATTTGTTGTTGAGTACACTAATTCTTTCAGCGAGGATGAAAGAAAGTTGGCGAAATGTCCTAGAAGAAGGCTATTAGAAGAAATTCCACTATGGATAAAAATGTTGTTCATGGAGAAGGCACTAATGCACATGGAGCCCAACAAGATGATTGAATAGACTCCCATATCGCTTTGGGGGATGAAAAAATGGGGGGAAAGTGAGAGAGGAGATGGATCTGGTGAGGAGGATCCAGAAGTTGTTAAAATGGGGTGAGGAACAGGATGGACCTAGAAGAGCATAGGAGAGAAAGCGTCGAAAGGTACACAAGAAGAGTTGAGTAAAAAAGGAGAGCATAAAAGAGTAGTGGAAGGAAGTTAGCAAGGGGTGCGCGACGAGGGGTTAGGCCCAAAATGAAGATGAAGGAGACTGTACCATGAGGAAGTGCAGAAGAATGTGATGTGCTAGAGAGGAGCATAGATGAGGATAGGCCCGTGAAGAGGTGTGACATTGAAATTAGGGTATTCGGTGGAGATATCAATAGTAGCGATGGTAGGGGCCTAGAAGATGAAGTCTAAACCCCTTAGCTATTGTGGAGTGTTCCACTTCGGAGGAATATGAGGCACAAAATTAGGCGAGGAAGATGGAGAATCCCCTAGTGGTGGGGGAGAAGAGATAACAATAGTGGATGGTCTTGCGTGGCTACATGTAGGAAAGTCTCTGGGTTACCTCACAAGAAATAGTAGAAGAGGATGGAGTTACCCCTCTTGAGACACCTCTCTTGCGCATTTGTAGCCAAGAAGAAAGAATAACAAACAATGAGGTGATTGGAGTAGAAGCAAGAGTAGGAGAAGAGAGAAGGGAAGCGACAAGTTAAGAAGAAGACGAAGCCAGTGCTAATTCGTTGACAAAAGTATCAGTACCAAGATCCTAGATACCTAATATTCAGGTCGGAGGAAAAAGTTAAATAATAAGGATGGTGAATTAGGATAGTACCCTAAGGTTACCCATGTTCCATGGGATAGGTAGTGATGATGCATAGCCACATTGGTTCACCTGTGAAGTGATATGGTCTATGAAGAGGATCACAGACGAGATGCCAAAGATTGTGTAGCTGGAGACCACATTTAGGGATAGAGCCATGATGTGGTATATGAAGTATAAGGCCACTACGCCAATGGGACAGACGAGGTTCCCAATGAAAATATAGAGAGATCTGCTTAAGGAATTCTGAAAACCCAAGTCATAATCTCGATGTATTACCGAGATTAAGAAAAAATAAAGAGAAATTGTGTGGGATTATGACCAACGATTTGAGATTTTGTTGGATAGGCTAATGTTCCAGATTCAGGATGTGCAACATAGAGAATGGTTCATTGTGGGTTTACTTCCCCATATCTGAGTCCCAATCACCTAGTAGAATGTGACTACTTAGGTATATGTTGTGGAAATTGTGATGCGCCCGGAGACTACACTTGGAGGAGGAGAGACATCAGCAGGATTGGCGCAGGTACAATCTCAGTTGGCCAACCTGATGATGCAATTGCGAGATATGGGAAAGGAAAAAATTGTGCACAAGCATGTATGGTGTACCATGTGTCAGTCTGAGGGGCATCACATGGATGAGTGTCATGTGCTTGGAAATTATGTGGCAACGGGTGCACCGAGTCCATTTCCAGCTGGTCCACAAACGAAATGGTGTGAAATTTGTAGACAGTGGGGCCATGTACCACCCCATTACCCAACGTTGGAGAAATACTAGAAGACACATCATACTCCATTCTGTGAATTATGCAAGTCCATAAAACACGATGTGAACAATTGTCGGTCACTCCAACTGATGTAAGATCATACCCACGATGTATTTTGGATTCACAAAGAATAGAAGGGTGGTGCTAAGAGAGGTGGCTATCAAGGAGGTCCTAGAGGAGGATATGAATGATGCAAGGGACGAGGTTATGGAGGAGGGGGAGGGAATACCCCCCACTTGTTTTAACTGTGGAGAGATAGGGCATGTGTCAAGCTTTTGTACCAAATCACACACTCTCTATGGGTATTGTTACAGCCCATAGCACGTTACCGAGAATTGTCCTGACTTGTTGAAGAACTAGGAAGAGAAGAATATGCAACATGGTGACTATAGAGTTGCGTGGGAATAAGAAAATGGATGGTGAGGTGGATGTCTAGGTGATAACCTGAGGCAGAGAAAAGATGAGAATGGACTTTGAGCATGGTGAAAGTTCAAATCAAAATTTGGAGGGCAAGATTAGAAAGGTGGCGCAACCCCCTCCTAAGTTCAATGTTTCCCAACATAAGCAATTTCCGTGTGATGCGCAAAGGGCCATAGAGGAAGAAAGAGCACAATAAGAGATGCAACGCACGAGGAAAAGGTCACTTAAGGAGGCCCAGATCCATGAAGAAATTTAACGAGCGACGAAGAGGTTGTTGGAAGAGGCTCATGCCCATGAAGAATTGTAGCACGCCACACAAAGGTCATTGGAGGAAGCTCATAGGCACAAAAAAATTCAACGCGTAACGCAGAGGTTGTTGGAAGAACTGCACAGACAAGAGGAGTTGCGACGTACTGAACAAAGAGCGATCAAGGAACATGTGCATGAGCAATTGAAGTACACAACACGTGAAGAGGTAATGCACAAATTGAGTCACGAAACAAAGACTAAGGATCAAGTAAGTAGCTTCTTACGTTGTTGTTTGAGATTGTTAAAAGGTCCCAATTTCTCTAGAAAGTTGACACAAATTTTAGCAACCTTCATGGGGGAACAAGGGACATATAGAGCTATATCGGGCCCCCTACTGGAAAGGGATCTATGTTAGGTCAGTAAGTAGAAGTGCATAGGCAGAGAATGTTGGTTGTGGAGCATGATTATCTTCCATATTTAGAGGTCTTTGTTTTTCAGCTGTGTTTATACCCCATGAAGACTTTACACCCCAGAAGAATGTACACTCTTCCACGCGGGGGAGTGCAGAGGGGGGTTACTATTGATATTATGGTAGCTGCGGGAGGTATTTACCTCCACATGTAAACCTGACGAGAATAGAATACTCCAGGAAGCAAGAAGAAACCCTAATGAGTTGGCTAATAACCCTAGAAGACATGTCGGCTCAAAAGGATAACTTGTATTAGGTTATTAGCCTCCAANGATACCCAAAATGAGAAGTCGGCCCAGGCAGTTAGCCAGAATTACTATAAATACATAAGCCCAATCTTCATTCTGGTAGGCAGTCTCAGAATTGTAGAGCAACACTTGTGCGCACTGCAGTGCCCAGTTTTGTGCGCAGATTTAGAGGAGAGCTGTCATTACAGCTGCTACAACTAACAGAGCACATTTGGCTTGGACTATCTCTTGGTTAGGATTTTGACTATCTGATCAGCTCTTTTTTGATGCGGTATCCTTGGGGAAAGTTTTGCTACCATTTGTTTGGCTATCTAGCCTAGGGTTTGCTTTCAGAATGATTCTCAGTCAAGGTTAAGGTGCTCGGAGGGTGGCTTCGACCTATGGTTGGGTGACAATAGTGATATTGTCAATGGTAAAACAAGCACATTCATTCATATTCTAACAGGTTATGGGCCCACACCTCCTTCATCCAGTCTAACCACTGGAAGGAA